>OZ026615.1:96898617-97161117 GCA_964020975.1 Hermodice carunculata | reverse complement strand
CATTTCCAAATGGGTTTATTATCATGTTGCCAATACAGTGTATATTAATTATTAATTTTGCGTCAAACATAACAGTCAGGCTTACATGTCCAAATGCGTGCTCCTTCGCGCCATTCACTACACATGCGCAGTACAATATTTCAGCATGCACCGATTCACTTATTCAGCAATCATTTAGCGATACCGCTGAATACATCTGATTCAGCAATATCGGGATGTCTCTAAATTATTAAGGGGTATTTCTAAATCATTGAAGGATATCACTAAATGATATAGGGATATCAGCAAATGAGACCATTTAGCGTTGTCGCCAAATGCTTTGGCAATATCACCCCAAAAACTGGCTATGTTGCTTAATGATTTTAGTGGTATCACCAAATAGGATTAAATCTTAAAATGGCTTGTCATACTACTGCAAAGTACACTGTCCATGATTCCACTAACCACACTTTCCATAATACCACTAAGTACGCTTTCCATGGTGCCAACTCAAGCTTTTTTTTCGACCAGTACATATCTACATAAGTACATGCAGGAATTAATATGTTAATGGTCTGGGAAACTACCACTTGGGCAAGTATTGGCGCTCTCCTGGAAGCCGCCCAAAACGAGGTTGTAATGCAGTGAATTAGAAGATAAAATTATTGCAAGTTTATGCATACTAGAGAGTGCAAGTTTATCAGAACAGGTAGCCTTGGTTATCAATATCAAGTTGATGTAGAGGCACAGGCAAATTTATGCTGACGTTGATAACAATTTTGTATAGTATTGTGTCTTGGTAGTTGTGAAGAAACATTAAGTTGACATAGTTTGCCATACATTTTAAGCTGTGTGTATATATACATTTTATTTGATAAAAATAGGACTTTTATTTATAGAATCAGCCATATCATACCTCTGGCAGTTTTTGGCAAAAGCGTGACCACGTTTTACTCGAAATAAATTTTGGGATCTTCTGGTATTGTGTGTATGCATGTCTATGTCTGGTTGTAGTGGCAGTTTTAATAATTTTCATCAGTTTTTTTGTTTATTCGAGTGTCAAGGCTAGTGTCAGTGTTGTCAAAAAGAAGGGAATTTAGAGTGGCTGTTAAAGTAGAATCATCAACATATTCAAACATTTCTTCAGCTGTCATTGATGTAGATAATTAAAAGGAGTGGTCGTAAAATGAAGCTTTGTGGGACTCTATTTGTTACAGGTAATGATTTAGATTTCACATGATCTACTTTTACATATTGAGGACGACTTGTTAGATAACTTTGAAAGAGTTTTGCAGCTCTATACGTAATCAGACAATTCAGTTCTTCTAAACGTATTTTGTGAGCTAAAGTGTCAAAAGCTTTGGGTAGATCCAAAAAGAAATAGTTGGGGAGTCAACCTTTACCTATTTCAATCAAGATTTTATCAAAAAGTTATTTGGCTCCATACTCTGTTGAATCGCCCGATCGAAGGCCATACTGACTATAATCAAATAGTTTAAATTTCGGAAAATATTCACACAGCTGACTGTAGACTACTTTTTTCACAATTTTAGGTGAGGCAGGTAATAAACGGATTGGACGACAATTGATGGAAAGTGTATCATCATCTTTTTTTGTGTGTATATAGCTTTTGTTTTCAATTTTTTTTCAGGAAATATACAAGTATTCTTTAGCATTTGACTTACCATAACAGTGAGGGGCTTAGTAATTGTGTTTCTATCAATTGTATGGTTCTTTTATGGTCGTGCCATAATGACCACAATTAGTTTGATCACAGGTTATTGACTGTATATCTAACAGTCATTTTTTCTATCTGTTTAACTTGAAAGTAGTAATTGTATTTTCTAAGATAATATTTTTATTGTCTTTTTCAAGAGGTTCCTACATTTGTTTGGCTAAATCAGGCTCAATATTGGTGAAAATAGCATTGACGTTATTTGCTATTTCAAATTTATCTCTTATCTGATGTCCATTATTTATAAAATATTCTGGAAATTCTTTCTTCTTTGTTTTAGAAAAAAAAATCATTTGTCACCTTACATGTCTTTCTAATATCATTTTTGTTTGTTTGAAAGCATATATGGTAGTATTTTCTTTTTTAGCTTTGGTTATTCTTTTTTGCAGGATATTATTATAAATTTCTTTTTAAGGCATCATGTGCTGGAGTGTCACCTGAGTTGTTTTTACCATTTTATATAGACAATCCCTGTACGTTAGGGATCTAAGGATTCCCGTTGTTATCCACAGATGTTTGTGTGTGTATTGATGCTTATTGAATGTCACTGCTTTACATGGCAAGTATGTATTTATGCAAGTGTTTATTGATTTGATTTGGGTTGGGACCATGCGTTTCATTTTTTTTTCTATTAAATTATCTAAATCCAATGGCTTTTGACTTCTTACTTTATTAAATTTTTGTGTGGTCTTTCAGTGATATGGTGTAAGTGTGTCTAAAAAGGTGAAATAATAATAATAATAATAATAATAATAATAATAATAATAATAATAATAATAATAATAATAGTAATAATAATAATAATAATAATAATAATAATAATAATAATAATAATAATAATAATAATAATAATAATAATAATAATAATAATAATAATAATAATAATAATAATAATAATAACAATAATAATAATTTATTTGGGAAAACTACCCCTTTACATCGGGGGCACCGTGAACCGGGGCACTTCACGGTGCGTCCAAATGCACATATGACATATATACAAAGATAATAAATAAAATACACATAGAATCATCTAAAAACTATATACAATTGTGGCCATGTACACAACCTGATGGATCCCGCAGATTTCTGCGCAGACACCATGCCGCAGACAAATATCGTTCACATGCTCTGTCAAAAATCTCGATAGCATCAGCAGGAAGCAGACATGTTAAACCCATAAACAGACATGTTTTAAAGAATAAAGAAGAGGCACTGAACTGCATCCAAACTTGTTGATTCTTGGAGTTGAGAAGGTTTGACTCCAGATCATAGAAACACTTAACTCTTAAATCGTTATAAATAGGACATGTGAATAAAAAATGTGGCAGATCTTCTTTACCATCAAGGCATAAAGTACAAGTGTCATTTTCAGAAAGACCCCATCTCTTTAAGTCTGTCTGTAAGCCTAAACAACTTGTTCTGGCCTTAAGTTTCAACCTGGATCTTTCAAATTGGTTTATATTGAATAAATATTTTTCTTTGGTAGAGGATGTCTTAATATGCTTGTATAAGGATAAAGTACACATAGAACTAATTTCATCCTGACATTCCCGGTCAAAAAGGCTCAGGCAAAGTCTATAATACACTAGAGGTAAATCTACAATATTTTTCTCTGTGACAAAGCAAGACCCACTTCTGTTAAAATCCTATACATTTCCTTAACGTAGGGCCAAGTAGATTTCTTATGCTCGGCAAAATTATTTTCCATTTCGGTAAATACCTTTTTACATAAACGGGTATGTTCTAAATGGTACTTCAGACGCTGAAAATATTTTACTCTTTACTTGTCCAAATATATGTTAACCGGTAGCCAGCCAAGCTCCCCTAGGGTGGCTGTAATAGAAGGATTAGCTTGTACACACAGGATAGCCTTTGCTGTCGCGTGTTGCATTGATCTGAGAGTTGACACACTTTCTTTCGTATCATTCAGCCAGACTGCGCACCCGTGTAAAAGTGCCGGCGATATTACATGTTTCCAAAGGCAATCGCCAAAATTCACTCTGTTGACATTTCCATGAGAAGCAAGTATGCTACATAAGTAACCTTTCAACCGTACCATTTTAGGTTTTAGATAAGTTTTAATATGCCCGAAAATTCACTCTGTTGACATTTCCATGAGAAGCAAGTATGCTACATAAGTAACCTTTCAACCGTGCCATTTTAGGTTTTAGATAAGTTTTAATATACCCGGTATCAGAAAGAGATTGGCAAAATAATATACCCAAATATTTATAATTTGTACACTCCTGGATGGGAACATTACCCAGCATCCAGATTTTTGTATGGTCAGTGCGTTTTCTAATCACCATTACCTTAGATTTCATCCCATTAAACTTAAGTCCCCATTTCAATGCAAACCGATCAGCAATCTCCAACATCAACTGCAGTTGTTCTTCGGACCCAGCCATTAGAACAGCATCGTCAGCGTAGAGCAGTGCTGGAATTTTCTCATGATTAAATATAAGACCCATATCTTTTTCGAGCAGACTAGCGATCAGATCTTGCATTACTAAAGAAAACAGCGTCGGGGACATAATACAGCCCTGCTTAACACCATTTACTGTCTGGAACCAGTCACTCTCGAAAGGCCCAAAAATCACTTTGTTTTCTACTCTACTATACAAACCTTTAAATATGTCTGATTGTCAGAAAAAGTTTCATCGTGATTCTTGAGGTGGTTTTAAGGGTAGCAGCACCTCTCTTACAAAATATATTATTTATTAAGGTTCTTCCTGTATTTGAGAATCCAGAGCAAAAAGTTATTTTCGGGTATGAGCCATATGAAATTACAATAAAGAAATCATTACATTTTTTATTTATCGTTTATTTTCAATGAATCAATATTGAAGTGACCAAAATAGTAACTTCACTGTTTGTTCTCTCAAGTCAGGTTAAAGTTTCAGTAAATTCGTGTATTAAGACTTGATAATTGTTTATGTTATCTCTTGGAGGCTGGTAAACATTCCCACAAATAATATTTTTCCGCGGAGACCCTTCTGATACTTCAAAGAAAAGACCTTCCCAAACATATGACAGATGTACATTTGTTCTCTCTTAAAATCAAATTTGTCATTTAAGTAAATGATTAAGCCTCTTTTGCTAGAACATATTTCACCCAGGCTGATACACTTATACCCATCCCAGAGAGAAGCCAGTGCTGTCGGTGACATAGCACTCCTGAAAACAAAGAGCACTAAACTCAAACTTGTTCTCATGGCCTTCAGGCACAAACGATTCTATTTCCGCAAACTTCACGTGAATAGATTTTATATTTGTGCTTTATATTTTAAACTTTTGTTTTGGGGGACTAATTTCGAAATTAAGTCTTCCAAATAGTATGAATGACTTAGAAGTTCAATTTGAATATCATCATCGTCGCCTGAAATCACTGTATTGAGAGTACTACTTAATGAATTTTTAGGTACTCCGCCGCGTATTTTATTAAGGTCTCTTTGAGTTATTGTCATCTCATGAGATATCCAAGGTACCGGACTTGACTGTGTCAATTCCGACCTTGACTGAGGAATGTAGTACTTGTAGAGATGTGTGGGCATTTGGTGGAGTCGAGAAGGAGACAAAAGCAGAATAGTGATAAAACTCCAAAAACGTCGTCGGCTGTTAGTTGAAACACGTATAGTGCTCATATCCACATCTTCGGGAATAGCAAGTCACCGGGAAAAATCCAAAGCTTAATCTGTCGTTTACCTGGTATAAGTTGTACAAATAATGGAGGGACAAACTAAAAGAAATTGTGGTTTGGCTTGTACACTGAACAAGCAAGAGACGTCATAATGATGGTCGCCATATTCGAAGTTTGGTGCGGATCTGCTGTAAGGACTATTTGGTGACAGAGTACTTTATATACTTGGGTCGTACGTAGTACGTTCTTAGCAACGGTAACTAAGTAAGCCTGGATCTAGCAAGTTGCCCCATGTGATCTGCAAAAGAGTTTGAGTACCAGAAGAATTAAATAGTAAATGCAATAAAAAAGTTAGTGTTTATTTCATCTCATAACTTGTATTTAGTTGTACCAAATCGCGGAAGGTTCTGTTTGAGATAGTCGATTTAAAGAATCAGAACGTCAACACCGTTTAGCTGCTAGATGAATGTTATGTCGTTCCTGGTCCACAAGTTTTTTTTTTTTTGTTTTGTTTTGTTTTTTTTGTTTTTTTGTGTTTTTTGTTCTTTGTTTTTTTGTTTTTTTGTTTTTTTGTTCTTTTTAATTTTTTTCTTTTAGTTTCTCTCGCTAGATAGAAAAATCCAGTCTGCTTGTTTGCGAAGTCTTCGTTTCTGGAAGTGTTATAGGCATTCTTTCTCTTGCTAGTTTTCACACGCTGAAACTATAATCCCACATAGAGGTAAAACTAAGTATGATTGACCACTTCTTATTTGGAATTTTTCTGCCGATTCTTTTGGTCATAAAGGTAAAGCTGATATCTAGTTTACCGGCTATGTTTGACATGATTTGTCAGTATTTTCATTCTGAGTTTCCTCAATTCCACTGATGGCTGAATCATTTGGTCTATCGGTGGTGACCATCTCTTGTAGGGTGTCTGCTTTCATTCTACCCACTAAGCCGTGCTTCGCTACGGTAGTTTCAACCATGTCTAATCATAGCGTGATCGGTTTTATTTTGTCGATTACAGCTCTTGTACAGACTACAAAATTTCTGGGAGCAAAGCACGCTTTATTGCAGTCACAGTCTCTGGGCTGTTAAAGGCTCGCTGACCTGCCAAACCAATCATGATACTACTGAGTGCAATGGCCATGACATCAATTATTACGGTTTGATTGGACATGACTCCATTGCTGGAGTGTGTACTTGCACTTAGTGACTTGCCTGTCTCACTGGCCAGACCTTTCGAAATCAAGAAATTGATTGATGAATTCAATTTCGTGGGTTTAAATTCAGATAAAAAAATTAACTGGAAAAAAAACACATACAGAAGATTTCTGCAAAAGTCTCTGAGAATGTAGGCATATCAAATGAACTAAAAACTCCCCTTTCTATTTTTTTTTATTATATATAACTCATAAATATTACCACATTTAAATTAGTGCCTTCTGGCATGCGGACATAAATTAGTGAGACTTTCCACTTTTCAAAAAGGATCTGTACGTACCATAATCAATAGTGGTTTTAATGCTCATTCATAACAAGTATTTAAAGGATTAAAATTATTAAAACTCCAAGATGTATATGAGCGAAAGCTTCTAAAATTTTATTTCAAATTAACAAATGATAAGTTGTCTATATATTTTACGAATATTCCATCAGAGACGACATATTTATAAGTAGGGATTCTCGCCTCCATACACATCAATGTATAAGACAGCAAATGGGTTATATTTTGAATGATACACCAGCTACGATAGAAGATAAAGTTGACACACATAGTATCCAAGGATTTTCAATTTATATCAAGAACTATTATATAGAAAAAGATGAATCTGAATGCCGTACACATAATTATTATATATGCAATTCTGGCAGGTATTTTTTTCGATTTTTTGTCTTTATTGTTTTAATTGAGGGGGCAAGAAATCACGATACACTTACAGGCCCCATACTCTTTGTCAATTTCTTAATACTTGCAGTACCGTAAATATCGGAGCTCACATTGACTTTGAATCAATATCATCTGCATACTTAATAAATGGAAAATATGACAATTTCGTGGATGGCTTGAATGATAGTGGTCAACCATGACCTTAATACAGATCTCCCAGATCAATATATATATATATATATATATATATATATATATATATATATATATATATATATATATATATATATATATATATATATATTAATGCAATTATAAAATACTGTATTGTACTATAGTGATTGATTGTATGTATATGTTGATTCAATAAAAAGATTCCTGATTCCAGATGCCGATTCTGGCCACCAGAATTGTGAAACAGTACATCACGGTACGACACGGTACTTGGTGACAGAATGTAAGCGAATGGATCATGACGCAGACACGTCTAGTGAAGGAAGTATCGCACCGTGAGGATAAATGACAGGTACTACAGTACTTCAAAAACGCCAAAGCTCGCTTGTGTACAATTTTAAGTCACATAGAAATGCACGTATTTGGAGAAATATACATCGATGTTGGAGGTTTCTTTCTGGGACTTCCCCCGCATGTTGAACAACATAATGGGGTAGAGGTAGCTTGAACTAACTTGGTGACAAATACAAACCGTAACTGTAAGTCAGTCATGTGCACGATCAACAGATAGAGGTAGCCAGAGTCGGTAACTGGATTTCGAAAATTCTGTAAAGGGTACGCCTGGCTTAGACTGAGTCACAGCATCAGCCGATTAAGCAACACCATAATGTTAAGCGGTAACAGACCAGTGCATCATCTTTTTCTCTCAAGATGGATTTACGAAACGCATAACCTGGTCACCAAA
This sequence comes from Hermodice carunculata, assembly GCA_964020975.1. Taxonomy (NCBI): domain Eukaryota; kingdom Metazoa; phylum Annelida; class Polychaeta; order Eunicida; family Amphinomidae; genus Hermodice; species Hermodice carunculata. The sequence continues at coordinate 97,152,971 of OZ026615.1, read as the reverse complement.
AGCAATGCAAAACAATTTTTTCCTTATACTTGTTTCATCACCTCTTAAAGTTGTAGACAGTCGGACGAAACCATACCCGCCACACGGTATAAGTGTGAACTCAAATGAGATAACGCTCAAAATGGCTAGAGATGCTTTTCGCTAAATTGAATTTGTTTCCAAACATTGACCCTTGTGTTGTCTGGTTTTGTGTGACGGGACGCTCTACCTTTAAATCATACAAACCACATTCGTTTGGAATAAAAAAATAGATCATTTACAAATTTCAGTCATATGTAATTACATAATTGATATCTAGTTGATCAATTCATGAAACTATGAAATGTATAAAAAAAATAAGGTGTACTTTGAGAAGAGCACAGCTGCAAATTTTGACACACAGAACAGAAAACAACGAAGTTGATAAAGTGGAAAACGTTGACAGACGGAAGTATAAACTCAAGTGAAAAAGACAATGGTGTAGGAAACTGATGTTATTGTTCCACTGAGCACTTTATGAAAAAAGGGCTTATTTGGTAAATATATTGACTTAGTTTTGTCGGAGGATATATTCCATCACACCCGAAAATCATGCCACGCTGACCCTACCACCTGCTTCATCCACTCAGGGGTTAAGTGACCACTTTTCTTCAAAAGAAAACCCAGAGATTTATGAGGGACAAAACTCTAGAATGTGGACAGGCGTGATAAACCGAGCAGCACTTTGTGTGGTGCAAAAGACAGAAACCTTGTGTCGGATCACTTTATCCTCAATTTGCGTCTCTATAATGAATGAACTCCTTCTTTTTGTGCGGTTTATTTATTCTTCTGTGTTGGGCCACATGCTAGATGGAAAAATTGAGAACAGATAACGGTGACTTTTGTTTAAAAACTGTCATGCCGGACTATAAACAAACCCTTATATTACGTGCCAGCAGAAAAGAAGAACAAACATGTTGTGCCATTTTTCAACCCTACCCCCCCCCCCTTCCCATTGTGCAGACATCACTACCATACCGCTGGGAAAGCACCACAACAGAGGTGAAGAAGCATGTCGTCCGCTGACATTTGGTAATAATATTGTACTGAAGACATATTTAGGCATTTTATATAATCATGTCGATATAATGTAGTATAAGAAAGCAGGTGTCTCAGCCTTACAATATCAATGCTTGAAGAGTAATTTCAAATCACATAACAGACCTCACACAGACCTTTCCAATCATGGTGTTGCTTGATTTTACATCCTTTAAAATTTGAATGACATGCAATGCTCTTATATTTTACTAATTAGAGCATTGCATATTTTGAAACTGTAATATCTTGAAAATTTTCTTTTTCAAAGAAAGCTTATTACAACTGCAGAGATCCAATCTAAGCACAATATTCGCTCTATATTTATCATAATGAAATACGCTAAGCCCTAGCACGATGTACTAGAACGCCTCCGTTTCCTTGTATTTTATCTAGTTCATTATCTACTGCACTATATTATAAACTTAGTGCTTGTTTAGAGGTCACACACACACACACACACTCACACACACATACATACATACAAACATACATACATACATACACACACACACACACACACACACACACATATATATATATATATATATATATATATATATATATATATATATATATATATATATATATATATATATATATATATATATGAGTGAAACTTTAATACCTGCACCACACAAAGAGAAATGTAGTAATTTGTTAATACACAATACATACGTACAAAAGATACAAAACCGGACCATATATTTCAAAAGCGCACATATCACATATATCAATCACACACTTTAAAATCATAAAAAACTGCAATCAACCAATGCTAAAAACCTATATCTATATATATAAAATACGCTGAGTATATAAATATAAATAAATATATATACATACATACATACATATATATATATATATATATATTATATATATATATATATATATATATATATATATATATATATATATATATATATATATATATATGTATATGCATGGTGCCAACCTAGGCCTTGCCGGACATGAACACAAACTCTCCACAACTTGTAAGGAACGAAATTAAGGTAAGGTATAGGCAGGAAAGATTAAATCGAACAGGAATAACCGAGGCACTGAGAACAAACAGTGAGTATCCCGGTCACATAGATAAATATCGACTTCCTAGAAGAAGTAATGGGTGACCCGGTATCTATAGATTTATTATGATTAAATTACATTCTGCTTTCCTTAACTGGTGAAACAGTTTTAATATTCCAAAGATGATTTGTTATGGGCAGGGGGGGGGGGGGAGCCGCTATATTCAGTTTATTTTCACACTGCCAATTATCATGCTCTGACGTCTACAATAAATACATCTTTCCTTTCATGAATGAATATATTACATACACCATTCTCATAAGAAAGGCTTTAAGTCTAATTTACTAAAGCTTTGGAAAGGAGTCCGTTCATGTTTCCTGAGACTAACTCCTGTCTTTTTGTCTCAGATGTTTATAAAATGCATTTCACAAGAAACATCTCCTTCAATGCACTGCTTTCGTATAGACTTAGAATAGAAACCGAAATCACAGTGAGTGCCACGCAACAGACTAACTTTAAACAGATTACATGAACTTTGAATGCTACATTGATACAGTCCGAATCAGGTCTTTATACTCAAGTCGCACACACACACACACACACACACACACACACACACACACACACACACACACACACACACACACACATGCATGTATGTATGTATGTATGTATATATGTATGTATGTATGCATGCGTGTATATGTGTATATATGTATGTATGTATGTATGTATGTATGTATGTATGTATGTATGTATGTATGTATGTATGCATGCATGTATGTATGTATGTCTTAGTATCCGGATCATTATTACCAAAGGCCGTGTTTATATTTCAAGCAATGGACCTATAGCAAAACAAAACTTGAGGGGGAAACCAATACTATTAAGACAACGATACACCCTGTTCAAGTGAGGGGGGGGGGTAATTTGTATACTGAAGGATATGTTGTAGTCAATAGAAGGTGGCTGGTGTGAATGACTTGGCTCAATCCCCCGGGGGTGGGGGGCGGAGGAACTACCATCAATGACGATACTGGGTATGTGCCGCTCTGAAAGCCCCTCTTTTCAGCGAAATTTCCCAACAAAGTTCCAGTTTTTTGCCAAAAATCCCAAAAGGGATAATTTTTCTCTTTTATGACCCAAAATTCAGGACAATTTCTCTCAGGTCAAAAATTTTTCCTGGAGCAGTTTTCACGCCAATTTGCGACCATATTTTCTACTATTCCGGTTGTAAAATCCCCTAACAAAGGTATCATGCTTGTGAAAAGGGCTCTAACAAAGGGTGGGTTTTCAAAAGGTCGAACCGCACACTCCCACCACAAATTTGGGGAAGTATCCCCCCTGGCGGGGGAGGGGGCTCAATCAGTTGCACATTGGTGCTCCAGACATGGTGCTCTTGCATTAAAGTCTTGCCTGAGATCTTTTTAATGAGTTTCTGTATTTACAAATAAACTGCACTACAAGTTGTCAGCAGGTGACAAGCACTCAAAAAAGGACATCCACATTAGATCTCTAAAAAAGTCTTAGCTGATTCAGGAACTTGTTGCGCTGGGTGCAGAGCCTTTCAGGGCAGCGCTCTGGTTTCCCAGGAGACCCAGCACATCAAGAAATCAAAACAATAGAATACCTGAAACAGGGATGGCAGTGATAACATATATCCCAAAGCAAAGGGACCAGACAGAAACATTCGACGACGTTCTTGGTGTAAACATATTTTGTTCCATGATAATACACATGTGCCATTGTCGTGTGTATACAATATTTGTCATGGGACACAATTGAGGAGGGCTAATCCGTATATTAACCCCTCTTGAAGAAAGTAGACAAGAAGACAGGACAGACAAGACATCACACAGCCCGCCACATCTCTCCATGACATGAATTTTAGTCTAATCGTTTAACTAAAATGTAGCATTCCGCCGGGCCTACAAGTTCAATGAGGACACTACAGTTTCGACGAGGCACACAGAGGGGCTGCCTGTGGGCATCATCGTATGACCCCATCGGCGCGCCGAGGCTCAGCAACCATGAGCCGATAGATGGAGTACCACGACGACTGTAAATGAGATTTTTCTTAAAAAATATATATCGGTGCTAAGCTTTCTAAATGCAGCTCATGTTACAGTGCGGCGCTGGAAGTATTTAGCGGCCAGAATGTATCCTTGAACTGCCAGTAAAATGATTTTGTTGTCTACAAATGTACAATTTCATTTGGTGATCCAAACAAAACTGTTTCTGAAGTGAAAGGTGCAAGATAAGAAATGGTTGTATATAGGCTATCTCGTTGGATAGTATAAAATGGACAGACGAAAAGGTAATGCAAGTTATCTTCTGCACATTGCCCACAGCAACAATTTGGGGATTCATACAAATCAATGGTGTGAAAATGAGCTTTCAGCTGGATGCGGCCCATACGGAGGTGTGTATGAATAACAGAAAAGTATCTATTGCCAACATGGTATAATTTAGTCTCTTTAATTGAGCGGGGGACTTTCGAATATACGTGTTTCTTGGATTCACTGAGGGAGTTAGAATTATTTCGAATGTTGACCGGAAGCTGGTTCCAAAGTCCTGATGTGCTGGGGAAGAAACTATTGTTATATAAGCCTGTTCTAGCTCTAAACTGAGGAGGGTAACCAGTTTGTCCTGTATTGTATCTGTCCTGATTTTGGTTGGAATGGATGATTTCATTTAGGTATTATGGAGCTAAGTTATGGGTATATAATGCCATCGGATGTCAGATTGTAGTATTATCCCCAGGTGTTTATGTTGGTCAACATGTTGCAACTGATGATTTTGACAACTTAAAGGAGGGTGATCGCCTTGATTTCTGGCCCGAGATACTCACATGGGTCCGTTTTCAGGGCGTTAAATGTTACCAAGCAATCCGTGGAGCAAGAGTCAACAGAGACCACGTCCGCATTTAAGGTATCATCGGTTAGGCAGGGAAACCCTCAATAGTGATATATAAAGATGTATCATCAGCAAACAATTTGTTTTCAGAGTGAAAAATATCCACGATATAATTAATAAATACAAGAAATAGCAAAGGGTGGAGCAGAGAGCCTTGAGGGACGTTCTTATTGAATCAGGTGAACTCCGGACTGGACTCGACTGTCAGGACTCTGCTTGGCCTCTATTGCCTACTCTCAAACCCCATCACATTTACATGTAAATGGTAATTTGCAGATTTCAGTGCGTGAACATGAAGGAGATTCGAGGGAACAATTTGATGGTAAGCTGATTATCAGTTTTCAGTCTTTATTTTCTGGTCCTCAGACACCTTTTTTTTAAATGTGCTCGAATAATTGATACGTGAACTACACACACACACGTACATACAAACAGATGCACAAACACACACAGAGAGAGAGAGAGAGAGAGAGAGAGAGAGAGAGAGAGAGAGAGAGAGAGAGAGAGAGAGAGAGAGAGAGAGAGAGAGAGAGAGAGAGAGAGAGAGAGAGAGAGAGAGAGAGAGAGAGAGAGTCGCAATGTACAGCTTCATAGATTAATCAGCAATTTTCGTTTTGGCAAATACATGAAGCTGAAGGTTAAGTAGCGAAAGCATGAAATGAGCTTTATCAAGTACATGACATTCTGTTAATACGACAATGTATGACAACATATTACAAGGACACAAATCTACAGTACTAACAAACAGAGACACACACATAGGTAACATCACAAAACCAAAATTTACCTCTTTTCCGTGTAACATTCGAGAAAAAAAATTGTAATGTATTCATCAAACGGAGCGTACGTCTCGCCTGCGAAGCTGTATGCGGTCGTGTGGCAGTGAAGCTGTTCGTCCTGTGGTTAAAAGCAAAACAAAGACCATTTGATGGAGACATCAGATTATTTACGCGTGCCATGCTACTCAAGCTTACATTGTAGGATGTTACGCTGGACTGAGGTTGCTTCTGGATACCAACAAACGTAATGATTGATAAAGCCATTAGTGAAGTGGCTTTTGGACTTGAAAAGCATATAGTCTTTGTTAGGCCTATTGATCAACATTTTGTGCCCAAGACATTTGAAAAGTGTATATAAAGATTGAAACAGGATCAGGCATCACAGCCCTAATAACAGGGTTGTTCGACGCATATAAGTGTAATTGTGAACTGATGTCATTGGATAAATCCGATTGGTAAAGACCCGTTACATTTATATTATTTGAGAGAGGTTGACAAAATATTTGGTCGAATAGTGGTGACAAGTTTGGCGAATTCCTTACAAATATAATTCAAAATTTATTATAAGAATTTTTTTATTTCAGAGGCGTAATGATTTTACATCACAATCTCATCCAGATAAAAAAAAGCTGGTTCTAAATTCAAGTCAAACTTTCAATTGGAAAATGATTTATTTGTAGTAAAAGACGTAAATTTAAGAAAAAAATTCACGAAATTAAGAACCAGTACTCATAATTTGAATGTAGACGTTGTCAGGCAAAAAAGACCAAAGAAAATACCTGAAGCGGAACGCATCTGTGACACAAATGAAAATAAATATCATTACCTATTTGAATGTGAAATACATATAAAAAAACACGGATGGTTAGTTTCAAGCATATTAAAATTGGTGTCAATTTTGAAACATTAGCTTCGGAAGATAAATTTATATGCACTGGTTCTTAATTTCGTGAATTTTTTTGAGGATGCCGAATCGTCTTTAGAAATGACCAGATTCATTCGCGAAACCGTACAAATAAGAGGTAATTTATGAATATGTATATGCATGTATGTGTACCCGGTTGAACTTCTTTTTCGTAATTTTTGAGTTTTTAGCTCCTTGTCGCATTTTTAATTCTTTAATTTACATGTATTGGATGCAGGGTGATGGTGTTGAATGGTACTTGGTTTTGTGTTGTTCAGGCCAAATGTCTCATCTTTTATGTTGAGGTGTAGCCTATAAAGGTTCATTTATTAATCAAGATTTTAACGTGTTTCTAATTTTTTGTAAGGTCTATTTATCTATTAACCTCCCAAACCCTAAAAGACGGAGTGTCAAAGTAACTTTACAACTCCTCGACACATCTGAGCAAGTGGCAAGTAAACACGTAAAATAGTCATGAGAGAAGCGATGGAGGTCTCGGCCTTAAATCAAAGGAAGTCCAACAGTGGAAAGACCGGACACAGCACCAAAGAAAGACAGCCAAATCTTTCATGCGTATTATGCTCATGATAGAACAAACGTAGGATAACCTCATACAAGTGTAATTGACGTAATTGCAGGCACCGGGCGTGGACATGGATAGTCAACTATATTGATGGTGTAAAGTTTTCAAACCCGTAGCGGTCCAAGTACACAGTATCGAGTGGCCTGGCGGGAAAATGGACTTTTCTGAGATTGTCCATTACAACAACGTAAATTTTGCAAGTTGAACACGGAGCTAAACTCAGGTATGATCTCAAGTGTTTTGTGTGGTTCATCGATCCACATATAGCAGATGCACAAATGGACTCTTTGGTACACAGAGAGACCCATTTCCTTTGGACCTTTTGAAATCCTTGCTAGCATTCAGACACTCTTTCAACACGATGCGGCTATAATTGAAAGGAAATGTACTCGCAGCGAGATTTCCTTGTAAGGAGAAACTGGCAAATTTCCCCTACAATTTTGATCTCGAACAACCAGCTAACTCAGAGTATTTCGTGGACTGTTCTGCGGACGCAGGTCGCTCAATTATCCAGGCTGAGTAATAGTCCATAACACAATTATTGCACACGGGCGTCACACTACACAAGTCGTGCAAACATCCAAGGTTACAATGTCTGCAGTAGCCTCCTTTGGCCTTTGTTTTATTCTGGCGTATCCTTGCTGCATGTGGCCGTGTTTCAGTGAATTTTACGAGGTCACTCGCAAATAGCGCATTCTTCAACATCCACAAAGAAGAGATATCTTAATTACACCATATAAATTGTAATTGTGGATATTTTGATAGAATAGTTTTGCATATTTTCGTCTGATATAACATTTAGTCAGTCTGTTCTTTCCGTGCATCATATTCCCTATACAGGCGGATTTATGCGGCCATATCTGCTACTGCGCCAGGCACAAGTCATAAATACGAAATATACACATTTTGAAGTTGATGTGAAACACATGTTCAACGTAGTCACTTGCAAGAAAATAGCATTTATTGTTTGGCCTCTATTTCCTGTAGAACAAACAAACAGAATGAAATTGTGACTAGGAATGACACTTTAGAAATGAAACGACAGAAAAAAAAATAGCCCACAGAGACTGTTTCCACTGAAATTCGTAAAAGATAAAATGTTGCATATCCGTCACTTTTTCTTGGCATGATCATAAATTTGTCTAGAAATATCATATTTTTCTTCCAACTTAGGGAACAAATTTAGCCATTCATTATAGCCCACCATGAATTCTTCAACTTGTATATTCTCCAAATATTGTATGATGGATTATGCTTTCGTGTGACTTTCAAAAGAAACCAAAATTGGTGTTTTTTCAAAGTATTTTTTGTTAGTTTTGCACCAGCATGAGCTGAAGGTAACATTTCCCCTGCTATGCAATCATCAAACTATCAACCTTCAAATAGTGAAGAATTCCTCATCCAATCTCCATAGCTCAGAAATGTAAAAGAAATGCCACGTGGTTTCATGTGAGGTTCCATACAAACACAATGCATCAGTTTAACGTAGTCATCTACTATCGAAAGACTGTTAAGAATATTGATATTTTTATAACACCTGCTTTGTACAATGATATTTTGCTGCCACACACAACTAGCATAGCGCGAGGATGTATTAGGTATTTGTGTAGAGAAATTGCACTCAATCTGTCCCGCCTGCTTACACCATACACTCACACAGTAAACCATGTGTACAGTTAATGAATTTCCTAGCAGGTAAAGCAAATCACTTTAACACAGATATTTGTCATGGATGTGGCGCGTATTTTTCTGTCGCCTTAAGTTTTGACCGTCATTATGGAAGATACGATTCGACCATCGCAGAATTTCTTAGATTTTTTGGGAAAGCTCATGGTATGCGAAGCTGTTTTAAGATATATTGTTTATTGTTTTTATACGTATCTGGTGTACTAGTAAAGAATCGCATAGTAATTTGTGTATTCAGCCTTCCCGATATTCGATTTATATGTTGTAGTGTTTGGTAGGTTTCCATCATTGTACCTCACATACTACTGATACAGGCACAGATCTATACCCGTTTATTTTTACATATATAAATATATATATATATAAATATATATATATAAATATATATATATATGTGTGTGTGTGTGTGTGTGTGTGTGAGAGAGAGAGAGAGAGAGAGACAGACAGACAGACAGACAGACAGAGAGAGAGAGTGTGTGCATATTATTGATACAGGCACAGATATTATACCCATTTATTTTACCTATATTCATACACATTGATATAAGTATCGTGCTGTTTTACCACATAGTGCGTCATAAAATTCTGTTCAATAAAACCTGGTGCAAATGAGACGAACACTCCTAACAACTGTTATAATAATTGGTTGATTGATCAGATGTTTTCCATTACAAAAGGTGCCTCCGGCTGTGCCCAGGTAGCAAATTAAACTGACGTCACAGGGGAAAGAACATGCATTTGAAACATATATTTCAACAAATGTCCAAGTTACCTAAGGCCTAACAAAAATATATGTGTGGTTTCAGTAGCCTGACCGACCCTACTGAAAAGGCCCGACCTTGAATAAATTTTATGACACATTAAAAAAAGTTTCAAGCCGCCCTTCCCTAGTAAAAATTGATCGACCCTAAAAGATATTATCGAGTAGCCGTCGTGTGCTGTTATTTTGCAGTAAAGTCAACTCAAACACAATATTTTATGTCAATTTGTCTGGAGGGTTAACTTGGGCCTGGGAAACAGCATAGCTGTATAGCCACGGTTGGTCGGTGAAACACCACATAGCCCAAGCATCGCTGCATAGTCAAGGTTGTCCGGTGATCTTTATCGTAGTATTTTGCTAGGTTTCAAGTGGCCGTTCTCCGAATTTCCATGGAAAACGGTCGTTAAAGTATTTTTAAAATATGGCTTACTATCTTAACTTTAATCTGCCGGCTCGGTTGTGTCTGAAGCAGTTATCATCGTTAGTTAGAAATCCAAATGCGACACGTTATCGTGGAAAATCATGCACTTATTGGTGAGCGCCATTTTGAACATGGCGCAATGCATTAAGTGATAGTCGCACAAAATTACATTTTATTTAGATATCAAAGTGAGTCGTGGTCACGTGTTTTAGCACTGCTTGCAATGTGCATGATGAAACTGAACAAAGTGGACTGTACATTATCAAATTAGCCCAAGTTTACACACGATCGTAATCGATCTCAAAATGCTTGGCACGTGGTTTTACAGTTTGTTGACGATCGTTTTTTATTCATGGTCTGACTTGCGAATATTTTCATGGCTAGGATTGGTAGATAGTAAGAGGCCCAATAATTTATACATAGCATAAAGCACCTTACTGAAATATATTTTAAAGCTGTTTGAATAGGAATTATATTCAAAATGGTGAAATATCAAAAATACAAAAACCGTGAAAATTTAAACACGTGAGAATAAAGCAATTTACAGTTTATCATATCATTATTGATGCTCTGAAATATTTGCAAAATATATACTTTTGGTTTCTTATATAATAACCCCCCCCCCAAAGTCGTCCCATTACTATCCTCATTTACAAACCATTGGGTACGAAATCCACAATTTTCACTATGTCAGCCAAGTCCACGTGGGTTAGTCAGGATTGGATATTTTGAAAAGGTAGTGTCCAAAATGTATGTGTGATTAGTGTTGAGGGAAGGTTGATTTGTGGATGAATGTAAATATACAAACTGTCATGAGCGGTGTTTCTGGTTGGGACGAAATGATTCTGGGCAGGAAATCACGAGCTGCAAATGGCTCGTGGTTTCCTTGCACAGGATCATGGAGTCCGATCAGAAACACATACAAATGATGGTTTGTATTTATCCCATAATCTTTCTGTTTAATATTCTATTTCAGTTGAGAGCAAACAATAGTTTTTAAGAAAAGAAAGAGGCCAGAAGTAGGTAGAAAAGCATAACCGCCCAACACTGCCATGCACGGATGAATCGATCTATTTTTCTAGAAATATAATGCGAAACTAAGTGTTTTGGAACAGCAGACCTTTATTACCCTCCCAAGGGCCCCAGTATGGGATAATGTACAATATATAATGGGACTTTTTCAGTGTGAGCATTACCTAATAATGCTATGCGTGGAAGTTACCAGTAGTGGGCTGGGGTTGGCCCCAGAATAGGAATAATATATCAGACACAGTAGTCGCCCCCAGGGTAAACACTGGGCAGAGGATCCAAGATCATCTACTGGGTCAAAGGAGGAGCTTAGTGGAGAAGGTTGCCCAGATAGTGGATACAGGTCCGAAACTACCGGCGGGTTTTTATATAATTCGTTATGATGGCTGCTCGCATGTCTGCTCAGGCCTTTTGAAAAGTAAAATGCCCGGTATCATGATCACCTTGTAACGGCATGACGTAGCGTAGGCCCTATAGAGCGTCCTTGACATATTTGATCCTCAGACCAAGGCCTGAGCTACAACACACGGAGATATATTGCTATCCTAACTAGCAATCGTACATCATTTGCAAGAATAATGCAGTTGTTGTATACGAATTAACTTTGAGGTTACATGTTAGATATACATATATGCACAATCTAATCAAATGGATATTGGTTTTTACACCAAACTTTACACCCTACACATAATTAGAGCTTCGGGTTTTTTGAAATGTATATTTGTGTATCCTCTTAATTTGGTCATTGGTTTCCGGTAATACATGAGCGGACGGGCTTGCACATTTGATCGACCCGATGGGTAAGATAGTATAATCGGTCATGTAGCAAATAAATTATACTATTTTCACTGACATTATCAACATAGCTGACGGCGATCAGAAAAAGTTACCATATTGAAACCATGAAGCAATCTATTTTTCAAATTTCATTTCAATTCCAATCGCGCCGAAATAATTGTCTGTCCGGATTTCATTGGTCAGAATCCATGACTGCAGACATGGCGTCCTGCATCAAAACATACTTCCATTTTGACCATAAATCAACCATGCCATCACATTGACCGCATGTATATACGGTACATCTAATACTTCACGGTGTTAAAGGTCCTGTCACCTGTTACATGTACTTAGATTTAGATTTAAATTAGCTTAGATTTAAATTAGAAATTATTAGCATGGAGTGCTGCTGTATAGTGATATGAACGTGACTTTGATGTGGTGATGGTTAAGACTATATATAAGGTTAAGTTGTAACAATTTTGAAAAACAGTTACCAACCTTTGCATGTCATGCCACATAGAAATACAGTCAATTTTTGCAACCTTTAAATTCTTACAAGTGACACATTTCTGGGAGACCTACATAAGATATATACATCTTCGATGGGCAATTACCTGCATGATGATTATAAGAAATTAAGTTATAGACTGTCGTAAATCTGCAGGTATAAAGTGATTAAAGATCAGCTCATGACATTTTAAAAAAGCAACCGCCATCATCATAGTGTAAATGAATGAATAAAATGAATGAATTAATCTTTATTGGCTGCACCTATTTACCATGGTTAGGCATTTTGCCTGCACAACACACCACAGTTTTTACAATATAATTCAAAACATAACACAGCGTTCCCATAACTTACACACAAACATGTTATCACAGCAGAGAAAAATATAGTAATCAACCTACTTTTTACACTTGAAAATTTACAATGAACCTTAAATTTCAACAGTGTAATTTCCTTTCCGAATTTGGAGTATCATCATTAACAAAATTTTTGACATCTCCGTCATCAAAATAGCTTTCTGATTGGAAAATTTCTTACAAAATAATAAGTTATGAATTTCGTCTTTAATTACTTTGCATGTGTCACATAATCTTTCTTCTGCAGGTATTTTAGTGGGCCGCCGGTGCCTTCCTAGTTCAATATTTAAATTGTGTGCCCTGGTTCTCAGGCGAGTAAAATTTCTACGGGAACTGTAATGATTCATAACTATCAAATATGGTTCTAATTCGAATTTTGTTTTCAATTTCGTGCATGTTCGTAATTTTTTGTCCGGTAGAGACTGTAGTATTTTTTCACTGTGTCAAAAATCTAGCTTCTAGTAAATGTGTGCAATACAGTCAATATAGGTTAAGTCGCACAGTCGCATTTTCTACAGAGTAAAGCCAGATGAGGTTGACACGTTAATACCAGAGCATAATTAAAATGATGGACATGTTCCATCACAGACATTTCACGTAATTATGTAAGACTATGTCTGGTGAACAAGCTATTTGTCTATATTGCTGAAACAAGGCGTGGAGGGAGTCTGTTAAGTTATGTAATGCCTCCTTGAGATTTGCAAAATTATGAAAATTTTTGATATATCAAGATAACCAATTAGTTGATGAGGAACCCAGCATGGCTTGTGATAGCCTGGCCGACCACAGCGTGCGAACGATCCGTATCGCAATCACTGCGGCCATATAGAATGTTATTTGCATGATATGACACGCTGAAACACAAGTAATTATTTGCTAGATTACTTCACTGATTTCCAGATTGAATAAGCACATGGCCTGTTGGAACTGAATCAGTGATAAATTTAATACAAGCAAAGAGGAGCCTCCAACTGGGAATGTGTTGAGACTCACGTCACAGGGGGTGACTGAACACTTAGTTTCTTGTTTTCATAAACCGACGACCGTGACTTCAATCCAAACGTCTGGGGGTCATGTTTTTCTAAATTGAACCACGTTTCAGAAATGGGGTAACCCCGGTCTATACTGCCCCTGCCACTGACAACCTCAAATCAATTGAAGTTTAGCAGCGTTGCTCCTAGAACCAATAATGTAAACTTTGTCGTTTCGCTGGAACTCTTTTTGTAAATGTGCTTCCCGACCAATAAGCTCATGAAATCAGAAACCATCCCAAACAGAAGTGTCAGCAGCTTGATATTTGTCATGTAAATGCTCCGTAAAGGCTGGAAGGGTTGATATACGTACGTCACTAGGGCTGGTGGCAGGCTCAGATAGCATCACAGCTTGGTTTTACTGAGTTAAATGAGGTGAAACTCTTGTGGGTTTTTTCCCACGTGCTTCATTTGTCGTAACTCTTTTAGCCACGTTTTGAATATATAGGACTAAAATTAATTACTGTGTCACTGTATCAGGAAAAAGAAAGTGGCATTTTGAATGAAACGGAAAACGTGGCCACGGATGGCTAATTTTTTGAGGACAGAAGGAGTACCAGTCACAGATAGGTTCACTCACTTCAATAGAGTCAACATACGACCTAATACACACACGCTCTCCAAGTCTCTTACAATCATGGATCGTTGATATCTAAGATGTATTGTCGTTGGCTTGCCATATTAAATGCTGAAAAAACGGATCACTTCTAGTTCGTATTCTGAACTTTGCATTGCTATGAGCCACTTGTTGTTTTTTGTCATTTCAAGCCACTTGTTTTTTGTCATTTCAAGCCACTTGTTTTTTGTCATTTCAAGCTATTTGTTGTTTTTCTTCAAACTATTTGCTCTTTTTGTTTCAACCTATTTTGTAACTTTTGTTTAGAGTCGGTTTCGCGGTACAATTACTAAATTGATAACAAAATTTATTCACCGTAAATCTGCCTGGGCGAAGCACTGTATACATTAGTAGCCTAGGCGTTGTGTTCTGACACCCTACACTTCCTACGATTTCAGATTTGTCATTTAAAACTAAATAGACGGCTTTTTCATGTGGTCTCAATGCTTTTTGCTTACTACTGAACAGAGGACACGCATTGAGGACAAGCGTGTAGCAGTCAGAATGGTATCGCTTACAAGGAAATTTGTGAAAAAATCAATATGTTAAATTTGCAACGTAATCGCTAGGAGGTATTCATAAGTAATTGTGGTCATGTGCTGCCCCCTATCCTGCAACAAGGAACGTGACCGGAAGGAGGGCACATTCATATATTTAGCAGTGCAAAATGTCTTATGGTGATAAAACAAGGCAATCTGAGAAAGCAGAAGCCTAAAAAAAGTCATTCACGTAGTCAAACCATGAAAAGTTGCTTAAAACATTCAGAATATTTCTTTTGTCCTGCAGAAAAAGTGTGATTTTTATTTCTCTCAGTGACAAAATTGCTGCAAGTGCCCTCATCATGGTGGAAGCATACATAGTTCTGTTGCCTGGCGACATAATTAGCAAGAACAGGTCCGCAGTGACATAAATTTCTCCTATCAAATCAGCATAAATATAAAAACTATTGTTTTAATCCTACTTGTTACACGGGTTAAGCAGTAGCACAGTCACGAGTAGAAAGCATACGATATATCATAGAAGACACTGAACTATCTTTCGGACTATAGCCCGAAACGTAGTTCAGTGTCTTCAATGATATATACATCTGCACGGTATGGCAGGTATCATGTGATACATTTAAACGTATCTACAGTTTTGGTTAACAAGACGATCTTAAGAAATTTTGTATCTCTCTTTCATTCGTCATCACTGAAATACTCTTCTGTTATGTGGGATGGGTGTACTTCCAATGGCTGTCAACAATTAGTAAAGATAAATTTGGCCGCTGCAAGAGTAATTATAGGAGCCACAGTTGGGACTAATCATTATCTAATTTATCACGAATCTGGAATTGAAAAATTATCAGAAAGAAGAAGTAAGAATAAATTAATAATTTTCCACAAAATTTCAAATAGTGATGCACCTCAGTATTTAAGAAATTTACTGCCAAGATCTGTTGGTCAGTGGAGCCGGTACAATGTTAGAACTGGTTATAACTTATCTTTGATTCGAGCCAGAACCAATCTATTTAAACCTTTTCCCCCTCAAACCGCCCAAAATCGGCTGGTGGTCAAATGTCGTCTGCTTCAGTGTTTACAGCTATTTTCAACAGTAATGGAAAACAATTTTGACTGATAATTGTAGATGAACCCTATCAAGATCACATGCCCCAGGTCAACAACTTTCCTTGGCATGAGTTGGGCACTTAGTGCCCAACTCATGCCAAGGAAAGTTGTTGACTCAAGTGCCAATTCAAGGGGGAAAGGGTTAATGCATCCTTCGTGCCATCAGTGGTTCGTCTTTGGAACCACTTACCGCCTACCACTCGTGATGTTTCTAGATGATTTAAAAAATAAATTAAACCGTAGTAAGTTAAAGTAAGTCCATTATTTTACGTTGGTACCAGGCTAGTAGCTATTTTACATGCACGTTTGTACATGAAATGTAGCATGCTTAAGGAAGACTTGTTTAAAAATGGTCTTGTTGACATGTGTGCCTGTGGTAGTGCAAATGAGGACACTTTTCATTCTTTTCTCGCATGTGGAAATTATAGAACAGACCGAGATAGACTGCAAAATATTATAATCCCTGTGGCACCATTTCCAGTCCAAACATTATTGTGTGGTAAAAAAAATGTACTTTTAAAGATAACGAAATAATTATTGACGCTGTACATTTAATATGTCCAAGCAACAGGCAGGCCTGGCACTTGATAGTAAAAATATCCATATGCAAGTAACCAAGTACATATATTCACTATGGCATACCTTATTACCCTTTTATTCTATCAGTGATGTCTTGTCTTGTCAACAATTCTCCTTGTGTGGCTTTGCCGATCTCTGTGTCTTCGTACAGTGCTGTCCACTCTGGGTACCGGTGTCTTTTTGCTATATTTCCTCTTCCTCTCTTACCTTTTCCTGTGAGAAAGGGATAAATATAGGGCTGTGCCCTTTTTCCCAATCGCCTTTTGCAACTAAAAATACGTTTAAGCCAAATTTCAACGACAAAAAATGTTATCATCAAACAAACTTTGGAGAGCATAGGTCTTACAGCGTCACAAAAATCATTTAGATCATGTACATAATTTTTACCTCTTCAGTATACAAACAGGTCAAAGTCGCCTATCATGTTCAAGTGAGAGAAAGAAAGAAAGTGAGAAATAAATAAAGAAAAAATAAAGAAATGTAGCATTTGCCGAAAATACTTTTCCATACATAACCGCAAAATTGTGAAATGGATCTTTTCGCATTATTGTCCTATTATTGTATTACCACTATCATTTTAGATGATATATTTCACAATCTATAAGTGAAGTACAAAAAATCGTATTCGTCACACGATCGCCCAGATTAACTTGAAATCGAATCAATATTAAAATAATACAACAGCACCATTGCTACCACCAATTTTTACGTTGGCGGAAAGAGTTCTGAAGCATATGTATTGCCTTTTTTCTCGAATGTGTTAAAAACTTCTTCTTTTTTTTTAAATTTTCACCCAAATAAGTGATCTCAGGGAGTAGCACGATGCATAAAGCTCTATTAGGATATTGATCTATGGATATTTTAATCTACTTTATTCTTCTTTTTACATCAATGCCAACAAACATACAGCTAAGTGAAAAACGTTCGTCTAGTTATTTCTTTATTTTCAATTGTTTTCTTTTTTAAATTCAGACTGAAATGGGCCTTGGCGATAGTGCTGTTGATAATGACCATGGAAGACCTAATCTTAATATGCAAGCTACTGTCATATCTTGGTAGGATTTCGAAACATTTCGCGGGTTTCCCGAAAAAACGGGACTATTTCAGACAATTGGTTTAAACTTTTTTTTATTTCTTGAAAGAAAAACGATTAGGCAACAGGCAATGCCTATATAAACCCCTCTCGTGTAAAAAAACAAAACAAAAACAAAAACAAAAACAAAACAAAAAAAACAAAAAAACAACCAACAACAACAACAACAAAGCTGGACGTGTTACAGGACAATACATGAACAAAAACAGACTATCTGAAAGATTCACATCACATTTTACAACACAGATAGTAAAGTCACATTAGGGTTTCGTGATTCCCTACCATAGAGTAATAAATAAAACACTTGCTATGGAAATCGTTTTGTTCTTTGCATGTACCTAATAACAGCATGGTAAATTTCAAGTTTAACAGACATGTTGCAGTTTTCTAGTCCGTCTAAGAAGGTTTTGAGTGTGGAACATGGTTATGTATTATGCAGAGAATTCCGCTGTACAGTATACTGTGGAGTGGACACTCCAAAAATAAAGCAAAATATCTTCCAGACAATCCAGGAAAATAAAAAATAAAACTTCGGGAAAATGTGCTTCTTTAGAATGTAAGCAAAACATTTACTTGTTTCAAATGCTTTTAAGGACTTATTTTCCGTCTCTACTTTTGTAACACCTCTTGTGCAATATTATTACAATCTGACCCACCAAGCCAAGGTGTATTTCCATCATGTTTGAAGGGAATCCGATCAATGGATTAGAAATAAAAACGCACCAACATGATAACTTTCAAACCGAAGATAGCAGCGTCACGTTGTGAAAAAAGATTCTGCTGTGAGTACGCCCATTGTGACACTGGGCGCATTTGAAATGACTGGCAAGAGGTTTTTTGTATTTAAATAGAGGGCAGCAACATACAGTTTGCAAGTTTGGCCAGTACTCCTCCCCTCCCCCCCCCCCCCCCCAGTCTCGTTATCGTGGGCTGCTTGCATGTAATCCAATTTCTTACCATCACGTGCACATAACAATTACTTCTTTGTACCAGTAAATACAACTTGTTTTTCAAGTATATATTCTGCCTATCGCTTAAAAGTTTACTCTTAATAATGTATGTGGGACTCGGTTCACTTGATTGTCAGCCATCTCACCATGTCAAATGACTGTCCATCCGTCACATATCTCTTTTCACTTCATCTCTCCTTGTCTGCATGGGCTTTAAAACACGAAGTTTTGCATCATTGTATTAACCAAAAAATATAAAAAAAATTTTTTTTTCTCTCCAGCACCTTCATCAGGTTATGTGCATTTTGTGCGGCCCGCAACAGTTGCTGGGCTTGCGCCAGCCAGTCGGCAATTCGCCATGGACAAAAAGAAAATTAGACTGACGACAATGAGACGAGGGTTTTCGCCAAGTTGGCAGAGATAAATCTGAGTCTGTGTTGTAAACAAACTAATTCCTGGACTTACCTACACAAAGGTCGACTTTTATTTAACATTTGTGGAAAAATAAGTTTACGTACTTATGAACAGACGTTAAATGAAGATAGTTGAAAATCAGTTCAAGTGAGAAAAATTTGTCGTGGGTCAGGTATAAAGGATTTCTTTTTTCCCAAAGGTTGCACTGGCAAGTGTTGAAATGACTGCACAAAAACATCGTCAAAATACATACATTTTGAAGTTCTCGTATCGCAACTTGCGAGGTTCCAATACCAACCTTAATTTGGTCTTTAAAATGAATTGTACCATGCCGTAGGTTTGTGTCTGTCAATTTATGATCAACACGGGAGGTGATGATCCATTTATACCTCAGAGATGTGAAATTTGCGAGTACATGTACAAGCAGAGACGTGCATATCTCCTATGCATGTCTCTGGTACAAGTCATGGCTCTTCAGCTCGGCAGCCATCTTGATTTGGGCATTTGCTCTCGCCACCAAAATGGTTACTGCTGGCAAACTGAAATAGTACTGCATCCTTAAATTGCAATTTAAGCACTTATTTAATCACTTTGATTAGTCTTTACTTTCACTTATGTACATCTATGACTCAATTAGACTTATTTAGTGTAAGTACTTCTATACATAGAGAGATTAATATTAACTTTTCTTTGACTAAAATGTGCTGAATTGTACATTATTCAATTAAGGATCTATTGGGTGTGATACCGCTTTTTATCACATTTACTGCTTTATCAATGCCAATTTTTTTAGAACTTTTCAGATATAAAACATACAATTTTAATTTTTGGTGAATTTTACTCCTTTTTCTGTTGTGGGAAAACTGGTCCCCCCTAAAAAAATATAAAACGAAAACAACAACAGAAAACGGATTCAATTTTACTCTTTGTAATTTGACAACTATTTAACTTTCTGCACGCAGCTAATGTTATTTTTTTCGTTCTTCACTTCTCACTTAATATTATTTTGTCATTTAATATCGACAGAGGTTAACATTAATTGATCCACTGTCGGGAATTTAAAGGCCATTTCAGCGAAAAATAAAAAAAATGCCGCCATAAGTTTATTTCTTGGAACGTAAGTACATACACTAACAGTCATAGATCATTTCTTAAAACAGAATAATTTTTCACCCAAATGAAATACTGTTCACCGATGACGTGCATGGATGCCTGCTGTCATTGTATCTTAGTTTAAATCAACATAAATGTAGGTCGTTCAAAGAAAATTCCTGCCCTAACATTTTACATGCCAAATTACTTTGACTATAAAGTTTGGATAAATAGGGTGAAGTTGGGCGAAATTTTTAACCAAATTGTCAGTAACTATCTAAAAATGTTTTGTTTCCGTTCAAAGGGAGAGAGAGAGAGAGAGAGAGAGAGAGAGAGAGAGAGAGAGAGAGAGAGAGAGAGAGAGAGAGAGAGAGAGAGGTAACTAGTCATCCCTGCGTATTCTTTTACAATGCTGGCTTTTGCACTGGTCAAGGACCTGAGCGTGTGACAAGTGATTCAAAAGGCGTTACATGGACTGTTTGCTTCTGCAGCACTGATCATTTTCTTAACTCTCGTAATCGCAAGAAGAGAATTTTGTAAGATTGAAAAGCACTTGGAACTGTGTGAATGGGAAGCATCATTATCCTGAATTTGAGCATAAGCCGTGGGGTTATGCAGTAATTTCATAGCATCCATATAGTTTGCTGATTGTTAACCGTCCTATGGAATTTGACATCGTGTACAGACTCCGCTGATTCCACTTGTTGTGCAGTCTATCTAAGTGATGGTCAATGCTTTCATATTGTTTATACAAGCGAGAAATGAAGGTTATTTTCAGCCTCCTTGTCTGAAAACATTGGAGAGTCCTCCACTGCCTATCCTATGGAGATCCCATGCATCCAATTTGGAACTCCTTCGAGCGTACAGAGCTGCTTTTATTCGAAGAGCACAGGAGTTGGAGAGGGGCACTAATACGCCAATTAATCTGATCGAACAAAATGGACACGACCATTAGCGCACAGCTAAGCCCCCTTTTCTTTAGTCGGTCCCTAAAGCTATCAACAGACTTCAAGATGGTTCCCGCTGACTGCTTCCGCCGCCGTGACGATATATTATGTCAGTATGTGAGCGCGTGTCCTTGGGGACGTTTCTGCGATAAAGCTTCTAACTAGATACAAGCCAACGACATTGAAGCCATCGGTCTGAACAGTGGTAGCTGGTCTTCCCCTCCACACTCCCACGGCAATCAGAAAACTTCACGCCCGCTACGGGCAGGTGCAGTGTCCACCCCAACCGAGCAGCACGTTGTACCCAGGTAGTTACAGGATTATATCATCTACCTAAATTAAAGTCCCTTGCTGCTTGATCTCTGTAAAACAGCCCTGTATTAACTGATTCAGATCAAGTGGTAGAATTAGTCCAAGTCTCAAGTGAAGAGGTCTGAAGAATACAACTTAGAGGCGTTCGTTAACACCACCTATGTCGACTCCTTTCATTAACTCTTTCAGTGCTAGGTTTTGAATGAGTTAACTTTTCTGTGTTCTTTGCAAAGTTCTGCAGACTCCTTGTTATGACAGAGATGCCAACTGTCCTTCATCATCAGGGACAGTCCCTGCGATTAGCTTACATTTTGACCAATTTACGGTGTTTGTCCTGCTTTGAAACAGAGTATTTTCTCATATATCCTTTGTTAAATATACTGTGTCTCTGACATTCTCACTTAATGTCCCTAAAATGGCATTTTGAATGTTGGCATCTCTGGTATGAACGGTCTGTTTACAAAGAGGATGAATCTAGTGTCGTTATATCAATTCAGGGCACATCGACTTTTGTTGAAAATGGAGATGTAACTGTTAATTATTTTGTGGGAACCTGTTTTGGAACACGATGTTCATAATGGAGAAGTGGGAACGCATGAATAAGTTTTTCATGTAGAGGATCGAGTTTTCGCGCGGGTTTTAGCAGAGGCAAAGTTTTTGTTGAGGGTGTGTTCATATTGCCGGATGCACAGGAGAATGGTAGAAGAGTTTAATCCCACTTGATAGCCATTCCTGACACCTAAGGAGAGATACCTAAGCCGCAGCGACGCCAGAACACTTGTAATGTTTTCATGAAGTGTTCAAAGTGTCTCAAACGTCAATCCAATGAAAGGAAATGCGTTGAAAGAATACCTGCTTGTTGGACACACACGAAACTGGATCGCATTTAATCTGTAGCCACAGTGCATTCTGCAAACAGGTTCGTTTACTAACGAACCATATGCTGTAGATTGAAGATTTGCAGACAAATCATTCGGTTTCCTGGTCAAGAAGTTAACTTGGCCCCCCTATTTGACTGATGCTCAAATTTTGTGTTTCACGGAGGAAAAGACTTCATCTGGACAGGAAAAGATCCTTTTAGACAGTTAAGAGGCTTTTCTGGCCAGGGGAAAAGATCTTAATTGCGGTGTCTTTGTCACGAGGCATACTGTGGATGAATTTGGCCAACACAGGTAAGGCGGAAGCCAACAACCAAGTGGTTTTGGCCAGCCGGATTACTGAGACAAATGGACAAAGTGACTAGCAACTGACACAGGAAACAACTCGTGTTTTTTTTCCAAGAAGCCTCAGTTATAGATTCCTTGGTTTGCAACAAAGGCCAGTTGTTCCACATTACACTGCTGTCTCAGTACACGGGTTTCCGTAAACAGTGCCAATTGACACAAAGCTGTCTTTGTGAATACCATCATTCAAATTCGCATTAAACATATTTATTTCAGGAAGGAAGATGGCAGACACATTTTACCTGAGAAGATGTTTCTTTCGTTTTTAATGATAGACACGGGACAAAAAAGGGTCTGTCTTAGGCAAAGACACACTTTATACATGTTTAACAGCTATTTCATCGATTTCTCTTGCACTAAGAAATATATGTACCACAAAAGTATTTTTAAGACACCCTAAGCTAAAAACCACGTATAGTCCATGATGAGATAATAAAAATATTTTTCCCTTCAGGCAAAATGTATTGTACATAGAATAGGTTCATTAAAAACGCCAGATGAGGCCAAGTTGTAAGCAATTGTGTGACAAAAAGTTAATTGTGGGAGAAATCTAAGAAAACAAAATTTCCTAGACTGTTGTGAAAACTGGCTTCACTTTCTGTGTAGTGTTTCTGAAATGACTTGAAGTATGTAATGGGAATTCTGTTCAGTTATTGGAAACCATACGTAAAACAAAAGAAAAACAACACGTTTGGCCCCAGATATTGTGTTGTGGACACAAAAACAAAGTATAGATAATCTTTGCTTTATTTCTTAGGATATGGTTTCTTAGCTGGTGCACCATTTCTTTAAGTTAGAGAAGCATCTTTACACACACATTCCACGGATTTAAGTTGTTGATATGTCTTCAGCTGTGTGAGCCCTGGTCATTTTATTGTTGGTCACAGGCGAGGGGAAAGAGTGGCGTACGAAGCACTGGACGCCAAAAAAGTCTACATTTCATCATTTCATGCAAAAGAAGTAAAATACAAATATATCCATAGATAATAACGCATCCCAGTCGTTATTGCGTGCATTGGGACCGGTTGTGTTGCAGATTTGATCCGTACATATGTGCAAAAAAACGAAGTTTGATGGTTTTACTCGTGTATCAACAACTGTTATTTTCAGATGAAAGGAAAGTGAGAAAAGACCACCCTAGGAATATAAAGTAGTGCGGGAACGCAGCGTCCGCGAGTCTGTCGCTTCCCTGCTGTGCTCTTTGTGCCTCTTTGGAGTTTTTCATGCCTTGTTGAGCGTCAGCTGTCACTCTACATCCATCACGTGCACTCCGTCTCACAGCTACGCAAAATGCTCCCATAAAACATCCTTGTCATGATCCTTATCAGTACACACTTTTTTTTTCAAAACTGCACCGGGAACCCGAACCCCCAAACAGCTTTTACCTCTGCAGAAAGCCGCCTATCTCAGCATATTTCTCCCATAGTTTAATAAAAGAAACTTAAGCATTAGGTTACCCATCAGTGTTCTAGGTGAAAATGAGACAGTTTTGACAAGTCTATCGTCTCATAGCGAGACACATTCCTATTATTGCAACTATTATGATACAGTTTTCTTTAGAGTGGGGCGACGAATCACACGCTTGGCTACTTGAAGTAAACTGACATTTATTTAACCTGTAAATGGTATTTAGAGTGAGGAATGTTTGACATCAACAAGTTGTTAAGATTTGTAGCCCCGATGTGAGACAAAATGATTGTTTGTATCCTGAGTATGGGGTTAAGGCTCTTTTATGTCCTAACTGCGCTCAACGGGGGTTAAGTCACACAACTGCATTCCCCTACGGGGTTCAAGGAGGCGAGGTTTATAAAACAGACATCTTAAATTCATTAGACAACCAAGGACAAGAAAACGGACCGAAAAGAAACGACGAAAAGATGGCAGAAACAACGAAAAATAGATACATACAGGGAGGAAGAAAATATATAGGCGATCGAGACATTGCTATGTAAAAGAGAACCAAAATGGCAATTATATATCATTTTATTGAGCACAGAAGGATCATGATTCATATCTTTTTGGTGCAATTAGATTGTTCCATGGAATAGTTGAAATAATTGAAGATACAATTAGTGTATTTTTTCAAAGGGAACTTCTTTCTCCGTTTGATCAACACATAGTGTTATGAAAAAATCATGGGCCTGTCAACATAGTCTGCTAAAGAAACCAAGTTTAACGAGCAAAAATAGTCACAAACCAAAATCTGAAATTATTGGTTTAACCATGGATCGTCGACTGAGTCGACGATCCGTGGTTTAACGGCTAATACATGATGCAGTTTTAGACAATATAATATTGTTCAGTATTTATCCAAATCTTTTGACTCTAAATACTGAGAAGCTGATAATTTGAATCTATCTAACGCCCCCCCCCCCGACAAAAATGTTTTGTTTTGTTTCGTTTTCAATACTGTTGAGGTGAGTGTTCGTATGTTTGTTTCTATAGTGTTGTAGCGTCTGATGGGCGCGTGGCATCTGCAGCATTTTGGGACAGACGGTGAGTCAGCGTGGGATCAGCGGGGAGGTTTAGGACACGAAATCGCCATGGTGCACTCAATATCTACTTGGCTCAAGTGCAGCAAAATGACTCAAAGTGTGCAGCTCTGAGCTGTGTTTTGAGGATGGGGAAGCGTTGAAACCTTTACCCGTATCAGAAATAATTCAACCTTGCCTTTCTTAGTTGGTATTTTGGCTGATACAGCAGCTGGCACGCCCTTGTGTAAGCCACCACCCCGGGGCTATGCCCGGCCCCTGCCACAAGACCTGGGCCGGTTGTGCCTTGTGTCTGATGGTTTAGTTTTTTTTATGCTGTGGCGTCAGCGGCTTGTGGGACACGGTGCATCACTGACACATAATTGGGTAGGAGGGATGTACAAACTTGTTGATATACAAGTCTGCTTTCAGAGAACGCCAAGTTAGCTGTAATTTTCAGCTCCAGTGGAAACGTTGAAGAGAGTTTGTCGCTTATAACTACAGTCAGTATAGTATGTGTAAATATGTATGCTCAGTCAAGAGAAGAGGTCGCGACATCAGGACGCGAGCATTGCGTTCAAATACTTATCATCATGATCGACTTGCCATCGTCTTGACTGCAATGATAGAGAAAATAGCCCAAGCGTATAATTTGCAAAATGGACACCGCTTCAGGTACACCGGCCTGTTGGTGCCCTTCCTTCTCATAAAGGATTCTCAATGATGGACAAATTGCTCCGAGATAAAACTCCTGATAATTACAATGCAACATCATAATCTCACTTTGCCATCTTGCTGCCATTTCAAAAGTTTCACGCGCAACAAGGTTTTCCTTTCAAGGGATTTAAATCGCAGTTTCGTAGACCAAGCACTGGAACAAGAAAATTGAAGAAACTTGATCTACAAGCGCTTAATACCACTTACAAAGCACTTTGTCTGATCGAGTTTCGCTTTACACGCTGTTCTATCATCATCATTTCAGTGTATAGCCAATGGGTGAATTTGTCACGCACTTTTTAACATCAACTCTATTGTTGATTGGTTCCTTTGGTTTCATTACGGCCCAGGTGAGGCACAAGGTAGTTCCTGTTTACCAATTGTTTATACAAATAACAAGTAGAATAATGGATCTTGTTGGCCGACAGTATCACGTGTCCACCAACATGAAGCCGTACCGTTAAAAGCACCAAACACTTCCGACATATATATATATATATATATATATATATATATATATATATATATATATATATATATATATATATATATATATATATATATATATATGTGTGTGTGTGTGTGTGTGTGTGTGTGTGTGTGTTTGCGTGCGTTACTTTTTGTGAGGGTATTTGTGACAAACAAGAAAGTGTTACATGATATCGTAGTTTATAGCTGATATAATTTGATGATTTCTTCAAAGAATATGTCTAAATGCATTTTGACTAATTTTCAAACTGAGGCTGCTCCAGATATTGTCATGATTTTGCGCCCAATTTACCCGCGCAGACGACCTGCTCCCCTCTTGTCACCACTGCTTCCTGGGCTGCAAAGACTTTACTCGCGACATTGGCATCTATTCCGTCGGTGATGCCCAAATCACGCGCTAATTTGGAGGCAGAGCTTACACTTTAATAAATTTCTTTTGCTGAATGTACTTTTGCACGGTCGTTTGTATACATTTAACATGGTTGCTAGATCTATAACTAAATAACCGATTTGTTTTCACCAGAGACCAGAGCAAGGTATCCTTGTCTTGGTTTCAGATTCTTATAACGGTGTTCAGCTTTACTCTGCTTTTAGTTAACTCCATCTAGGGTAAACGTGCCTTGGGACTTGCACACTTTGAAACAACGAGTGCTTCGCGTGGCAGCAGACAAAAATGATTCTGGAGCAGGTGGTTACATTATCAACAGATTTGTACATAATCTCTCATGTCAAAAGCAAAGACAAGGCGGCAACTTGGGGGGGGGGGGGGACCGAGAGAGACTTCAAGAAAGAATGACTGGACATTAAAAAACCCTGACCTTGGGGGAAAATTTATTACACGGTCGACTCTGTTATGCTATTCATAAGGCCAGAATCACATGCGGATATATGTATTTGTATCTCAAGCGCATGTGTGGAGATGTGTTTAAACACTTTTTATTTGATACCTATGTATAGTGTTCCTTTATCTCTCTCTCTCTCTCTCTCTCTCTCTCTCTCTATATATATATATATATATATACACATAGTTGAGGTTTTATGAATCGGCAGTGAGATTTCTTTCTTAATAATCTTTATTTCGTGTTGAGTGCAATAAAACAAAGAACATCAGCATGGATGCATTATTATACTACAATAACTAAAATTGAAAGAATAAAATATGGAAGAAAGTTCATCGATCAGAATGAAGTATTTTCAATCAGTTCAGAATGACAAGTACATTGATATTGACGCCGTGCTTTCCAGGTCCTGAAAAATAACGCCAAACGAGTGACAGTATAATATTATGGTTTCATTTAAGACGCATGGAGAACATTTACAGGAGGCTGGGGGAAAGCCATTTATTCAGTTGAGTTTTTAATTGTTTAAGAGTGGTCACTTGCTTCACAGCAGGGGTCACTTGCTTCACAGCAGGGGTAGAAACGTTCTGCATCTTGGCCCCTTGGTCTTTCAAAGAATTATGACCACAGATCATGGATTCATATTTGGTCCGTAAAAGCGTATGTTCATTCCGAAGTCGCTAGTAAATTCCCTTTTCTTTCTTTCTTTCTTTCTTTCTTTCTTTCTTTCTTTCTTTCTTTCTTTCTTTCTTTCTTTCTTTCTTTCTTTCTTTCTTTCTTTCTTTCTTTCTTTCTTTCTTTCTTTCTTTCTTTCTTTCTTTCTTTTCTTTCTTTCTTTCTTTCTTTCTTTCTTTCTTTTCTTTCTTTCTTTCTTTCTTTCTCTCTCTTTCTTTCGTTCCTTCTTTCTTTCTTTTTGTCGAACGAATCGTCAAGAAAACCCAGTTTTTTTCATACAATTTTGTACAATCAAATCGATAACGTTTTGAGTTGCTCATAGATTTTCGAAAAGGTATAAAGAGGGCTTCTGTGAAGAAGCTGGAAGTTTGGCGTTGGTGCTGGTAGAGTCCTTGTGCACTAATCTGAGAGGTCTTCCCTGTATCTTTTCTTTTAGCGGAGTTCGTCTACCCACATAGATATCATGTAGTTCGAATCATATATCATATAGACAGGAATTGAAACTCGCAGGTGTAAAGGTGTTTAAGATTATAAGCTTTCCTTTCACATTAAGAACAATTGAAAATTTCTTTAGACTAGAAGTTGGTTTGCAGCTTGCTTACAGATATGTTTTGTGACCGCGGAATCGGACGTGTAATGTGACTTTGGAATTTAAGTTTAACATCTGTAGAGACACTAAGTAGCTCAACACACCGTAATATCATCGATTAAATTCTAATTTGCCCCTTTTATCACCATTTCTTCAGTTCGCCTAACAGTATTGCCTTTTCTCTCTCTTTTATGCGACATACAGTAAAACTTCTCTCACCGAACACCTCTGTTTATCCAGTACTTAGGGCCATATTACTTTAAAAATGGACTTAATACAGACTACGTAGTCTGACTGACCATACGGTTATGCACCAGACTACGTTGTGTTGCACTACTTTCTTTCCATTCTTGTGTTCATTCCCTTATATGGCATGGATCTGACCATACTACGTGGCTATGCACCAGACTACGTTGACTGTTCACTTTGTTTATGAACTTAATGTATTCATACACCAGAAGCAAAATAAAATGAGGTCGTGTATGTCTACATTGGGAAGCTTGTGTCTGTTATCATTTATTTAATTGTTAATAGTATTTTTTTTAAATTTACAATGAAAAATGAAAATTGATAGTACTTAAGTACGGGATAAAAAGAAAACTAGGCTCGTCTGGAGTCTGCTACACCAGACTACCTTCGTGACATCCGCATCACACGGGCCCTTCGGGCTTGTGTGATGCGGATGTCTACTCAGGTAGTCTGGTGTAGCAGACTCCGGACTCTACTAGTTTTCTCATTATACCGAACACCTCTGTATACCGAACACATCTCTGTACTGAACACTATTTCTCTGTGTCAAGTATATACTTCCAATATAAGCAAACCTCCCTATACCGAAGACCTCATTGTACCGAACACCTTTTTCCGGTCCCAAGGGTGTTCGGTATATGGAAGTTTTACTGTACTTGTACGACTGTTGGGGGAACAGTCCTTAATAAAATGTTCTTAGATTACTTAAAATATAAAATGCATATTGCTTATCCAAGGCCAATAAAAATATGTATCTTTGAAATTAAGCTTGCAGATCAACTGTTACGTTTTCATGTGGGCATTTGCACACATAACAACATTTACACACATTGTCTTTATTTTCTTTTTTCTTCAAATTTTTATTTATTCATTTATTATTATTATTATTATTATTATTATTATTATTATTATTATTATTATTATTATTATTATTATTATTATTATTATTATTATTATTATTAATTTACTATTTTTTTGTATTTACGCGTGGGAAATTTGTATTTTCTTTATTCCATTTTGACTGCAATAGGGTAAAGATTACGCCAAGATACTAAATAGGCAATTAGGAAGAGGAATGTGTCAACTCGTCACCTGTAGATACCACATTATTTGCTATTGTTCACCTTCTTCATTACGCAGCAGTAGATCCCATTGTAACAGGTTTTACTGACCATTCTAAGGACAGGCGCCCCGTCGTCACAATGTTTGCCTTTTCTTGTGACCCTTTTGTTTGCGTTTGGAAATTGACATACCCTTTCCTGCTGCTATGTTACGGGTGAATTTCCACTAAATGACATGGCTGAATGATGAAGTGACCAAAATTTAATCCAGTCAGTATAATTGGAGGTATTGCAAGATTATGTGTGTTTTGGGGGGTAAATTCATGATAAACGGAGTTTAAAAGACACAGTAGCACTCAGTCAAGCTTGCCTTAATTTGAAATTGAGGGGGCAACGCCTTTGCACACATATCAAAGCCACTTTTGTTTGACAGCTGGCAAATACCCTGAGCTCACCTTGTCGTTTCCCCATGTGCATTCGTTGTCTATTCTGAGACAAGTTTGATTTATTGTGTCAAATTGTGAACAGGGACATTTAGGAAGATAAAAATCTGTTCAGCAAATGATTCACAGTCTTATTAACTGTGTCAGACATGCAGCCAAAGTCAAACTACTGGTATTCAGGCTTCCAAAGGTCAATTTGGTATACGTGCCATCAAAAGTTCCCAAAAGGTCCTTGCTTCACACATTAACTACCATCTCCCTGTCGTTTGGCGGGGGAAACTGCTTGCTATGAACTTGAATTGTAAACTTTCCTGGAGGTGATCGCGTCATTGAAGGTAGCATGCCAGAGGTTATATGAAAACTATCAAAAACATACAACAATAGAAAAACCATATTGCTCCTCCGGCTGTCAGAGAGCTTTGAATATTGTTCAGAATATTTATAAAGAATATACATCAGAAATATGGAATTAGTAGGACGTGTGCACAGTTCTGGCTAAAGCAGCCAGTGTCTGTCAATGGTACAGTTCGTGTTAGGAGCGGATCTCCTTGTGTTGCAGGAATGACTACTTCCCTGAACATCTGTTCATACCTTGGATGAATCATAACGTGATTCTTTTTTTCTTTCTTTCTTTCTAACTTTCTTTCTTTACTCTTCTCTCGTCTTCTTCTTTTTTTTTAAAATTTGCTCTGTTCCCATTTCCGGATTTCAAAAATGGCCAAGCTAGAATATTGTTTGGACCTCTAACTGAAACTTCACTTCAGATGTCAGAGTACCAAAACTCTAATTAGTGATTAACATTTTGTGTGACTTTGACCTTAACCTAAAATCTGGCAGTGTGTCCATTTTTTCAAAATAATTCAATTTATGGACAATTGAGGAAAAAACCTATGGAAAATGACCCTTACGGCATATTGTGCTTTATTGGGCTTTTGGGGCCAAGTTGAACGTCAAGGTTATACGGCCACATGTTATTTTTAAAGCAAATATTTTGTGTGTGTAAAATTTGATTTTTGCACATGGAGAACCTCGGACATTACAAGGCCATCCGTGATGTTTTTGTACCGGTGTTATCATGACTAAAGTTGCATAGCTGATATTTGATCATTGACTTTGCCCTACTTTTCCCGTTCGGACCCCATTTATTAAATACTGTCCCCAAATTAATTAAAGGAATACCCACCCGATTCAATTGATAACTTACGGCTAAGTTACGCAAAGTACAATTGTCCCATATAAAGTTACATGGATGACATACCACGTGTGGGCTGTGTTAAAAACAGGTCGATCTTTGAATGTAGATGCCATTTTGGGATTCTATGCATAATACACAGTGGAATTGGGAAGATATTAGTATGCAGTTCACAAGAGATTAACATACAGGACGGGTACAGATTGCTGTCAATAAGTGACACAAGTCATGAAGTCGGCACGGCATGCTGGGAATAGAGAATAACGGAGCTATAACTTGCAAAAAGTTCTTCCCTAGTTTAGTAAAACTGAACCAAAAGGTAAATTGTTATCGAGACTTGATCGGGCGGGTTTAGAATGTGAATAATCTCTGTTAAAATCACGAATGATCTTGTAATATGTAATTCAGTCAGACATAATTCCTTTGTACTATTCGCAATCTCACTTCATCTTCATGTTTTATCGAATGTAACAAAACAAGGAATATGACAGAGATTTGGCTTGTAAGACATTTGTATGTCACCTCCGTAGCGCTAGAAACAAAGGTTTCGTTACTATAATCTGCCCCAGCACTTACTTGCTCTAAGAACAGTGAAGTGATCATGCAAGTCACACGAAACACAATGTAGACTTGTATGAGGCCTATTTTGCGCAAAGTGAGTCTATAGTCGGCCCGTCCGAATGCTGTTGCCTATTTCACAGTATCATGGAAGGCTATCTGTTATTGGCTATTTCACAGTATCATGGATGGCCGTCTGTTATTGACTATTTCACAGTATCATGGAAGGCGATCTGTTATTTGCTATTTCACAGTATCATGGAAGGCGATTGGTCGTTTGGCTATTCCACAGTATCATGGAAGGCGATCTGTTATTTGGTACTTCACAGCATTATGGAAGGCGATCTGTTATTGGCCTGCTGGCACGTGTCGGCAGAGCTGCGCTGTTTTACAGATGCATTCCTAGGATCAACAGGAGCTATAATCAATGAGGAAAAAAATCAAATGATCTTGGTGTCGTGGTGACATGTATTGAAAACTGTACATTTCAAATGGTTTGTGTTTGTAATATGGCAGAGTGATAAAGGTTTGCTGGTAGTGATGTTGTCTACCTTCGTTTTCCCTTGGAAAAAAGACAACACAAATATATGATACAGTGATATCCGTTTCACCGTCAAATGCCTTACAAATTAGCAAACTCTGTTTAAACTAATTGTATATATAAAAGTAATCTCCTTAATTTTGCCATAGACCCTCGAGGTTCTATGATTTTGCGTATCGCTGACGGTAGGTGACTTGGAGTTCATGCATTCGTTTAAAACATGTAGTTTATGTTACTCATTGCGTCTGTATTGTTTTCTTCTTGGCGTGGGTCCATGTATACCCGTAGTTAAACATTTTGACATGTTCATAAGACATAGGGCACATGATCATCCTATACTAAAGTGTCATGTTTGGTTCGGAGCCATGAATGATTGAATTTTACTAACTATATCACAAGAGAAACAATCTGCTGATACGCAAAATCAATACAAAATGTTTTTTTGTTTTGTTTTTGTAATTTCGTATAATACCATATATCTCCGATCGCAAGCAATTGCCCTGAAAAAGCGTTCCTATTGCCGCGCTGTTTTTCGCTTCACAACTTAAACTCATTACATGTGATGACAGTCTCTTTGTCATAACAATGATCGAAAAATAGAGGCAACGCTGAAACATGTTATGAACATCTTTTTTACCACATTTATTCGATATATGAAGTTTAAAGGAAAAAGTTGCACCTTAAGTTACGCTGTCAACATAGCTTACGTCATGCCAATCGGCTGACAATTTGTGTGTGTGTGTGTGTTTTATCAGCAAACAAGTTTTTCTTTTAAGTCACGACACTTACAAATTAGGTCGAAGTCCCAATTTATAATGCAAAAATAAAGAAAGTTACGCGCATTATGCAACGTTATACCGAAAATCACCGGCAACTTCGATATACGACTCAAAAACTCGGACGCTTAATAAATAACAAATACCAACTTCAAATTTATTATGCAAGGTTATCAATTTTCTCTTGCAGTGAAGATTCCATGTCAAATGTGAAAAGCCCGATTTAAACCCATGTTGACCTTTATTGATTGACACCTGTCTAGAGTCAGGGACATAATAGATTCTTTCATATAAATATTATGAAATGAAGACGAGGTTGTTGTGCTATATATCATTTGGAACATGGTATTTATTATTTTTAAAAGTTGTTTTATTCATTCTTTCATTCATTCGTCCTTTTGTTCATGGGAGTACTTTTAGACTCTGTACCGACACAAGTTTATCACTGATTTGCAGTTTCCAGCCACCCTCTCAAATTTGTTGTAACACTGAGCTATATCCGGGGAAGCGAGCTGATAAAGGGATTAATTTATTTATTCAATGATTGTGTGACTCTGGCTTCCAATTTTGCCTGATACAACCTGATACAATGTAAAATAGCTCCACCCCATTTGAGTGGCTCTATTTGAAACTGAGTAATGTTGACTTTTGTTGGGGTCCTGTAGGTTGATATGTCCTGTTTCTCATGTTGTCGCTTATGTGTAGAATTATATTCAAAAGGTAGGCTTATTGCATGCTTGTCTCAAATCTGGATGCACTGCTTCTCGACGGACTAAACTGGGTCGTGCACGTCCACGTCGGACTATATGGATTCTTAATTGCACCACTGAATTGCATAATGTCGGGAAACCGGTTGAAATAGTATTTGTTTAGCACTGCCAAAGAGTTTTGACGTGATCAAGAAAAAACAAGTTGATATTTATTGAGATACCCTCGCCAGTACACCCAATTACTCCAGAGACGTCTCCCAGATTAATATTAAAAATAAATCCACAAATATCCAACAAGCAGCACAAATATGCCTGTGTGATAATCGCACTGGTTAACTTTTCCGTGAAGTTGTCACAGATATTCCAGAGAGCAGACTGTATATCCGGATATTTATGAACGAGGTTAAACAGTAAATTAGACATTAGTAAAGATAATGAGTGAAATTAACTTGCTAAATATCAAAACAATTAAAGTTTATTTTATATTCACACGGTCATTGATATGAAATTGAATTTTAAATGCTCTTTATAAAACTATCGGTTACTGTTGACCGGTTTGAACGGGTAAGTGTTCATCACAACGGTTGTTTACTAGTAATTGACTGCGCCCTAACCGGAAGCGAACATGTAGCACAAGTGAAAATCTCTCACCATAATTGTATACGTGAGCGTGTTTTATGGATCTGGTGATTGGTTGGAACATTTTGGACTTGAATGTCTGAAGAGAAGGGGAATCACTAGAGTCAGCAGATAATCAATTCCACAAACAGACTGTCGAAGGAAAAAAACAAGATTTTTTTTATTGGTCAGTATGAGCCATAAAGTGGGGCAGGTCCGCTTTGTAGTGTGTATTATAAGTCAAGTATTCGAACGTCGAATATAACTTGGAACGAGCTCATGGACAATTTTATACATGTGCATCAGATTGGATGTTTCTCTGCGTTTAGCTGTGATGTTCCACCCTGTTTCTTTTAAAATTTAGCAGTAACTGTCCCTATAGTGCACCAGTAAAAAAAACAAACTGCCTAGCGTTAGATACTTTCTATTATTACCATCATCATCATCATCATCATCATCATCATCATCATCATCATCAGCAGCAGCAGCAGCAGCAGCAGCAGCAGCAGCAGCAGCAGCAGCAGCAGCAGCAGCAGCAGCAGCAGCAGCAGCAGCATCATTATCATTATTATTATTATTATTATTATTATTATTATTATTATTATTATTATTATTATTATTATTATTATTATTATTATTATCATTATTATTATTATCGGATGCAGAACATTCACTCTACATTGGATCACTTTATTAAAGCAGGCCTATGTCTTACAGAGAAAAACAACGGTTTGTAATGTTTTCCTGTTAACAACAAATTTTAGACTTTTCATTGTCTCATTAATCTACTTTTAAGAAATCCTGAAAGCAAAATGTGAAGAGAGACCAAAAGCAATTGAGGGGTGTTTTGGAGGTAAATGGCATGTGACACTTTTTCTGTTGAACTAAAAACGGATGTGACATCACTTCCTACGGTTATAGATAACCTGCAGGTATCGACCCGAAGTATTACACATATTCTAACATTTTGTTTGATTTTCTGTAGCTGTGGCCATAATAGCAATTAACTTTGCGTAGCCTTCTCCAGCACTCACTGTAATTTTCAATTCGGTCGTGCCTTGAATTGTATTTTTAACTTTTTTAAACTATTATTCTCCGCTGAATTTGATTCTTGGTCCGTAATAAAAAAAAATAATTGTGCAAACCAAATGTCCACGCTACAATTCTTAATTTAACTAAAATCGGAAACGTATCCTTTCATCTGTTGGTCTTGCTCCTGGTTGCTTTTCTCATGGCAAAATGGTACCTTACATTATTCATACTCAGTAATGTTTGAGTTGTTTTCGACTAAATTCTCATCTTCACAGGTCAAATATCCTCCCGTATACAGCATATAAACGTTTACAACGTAATAAGAGCGCATATCATTTCTTTTTGGAATGTTCTGTCGATCTGTTCTACAGCAGAGAATTTCTTGTGAAAACGGTCGGTCTTTTAGTATCTTATACTGATTGGTAATGCAGTATAAACAAATACGTTGAAACGTTTACAAAACAAGATCTTTTGTGTGACAGATCTGACTCTTCGTAGAGCAGAAAGCCACACGTGAATCAACTTTCTTTTTCAAGCAATTTGGCCAACACCATCATATCAAGAGTCAGTATACATTTTTGCCATGTTTTACTACACAATTGTTTACATGTGCCGGCAAATACATCGTCAACAGGTTCACCACAGTTCGAGGTCGTGCCTGCTTAGAAAATGCCGTATTTTGGTGAGGATCTAGTAAACGTCACCTCCCAATACGTGCAGTCGAGTTAAAATTTTGCGGCAACATGTTAGCTGCAGAACTTGGAGTCGGGTGTAACCTAACACACAGAACTGAGCACAACGGTGTTCTCACACATTAAGATCTCCGTGCTGCTGAAAGGCTTTTGTGCATTTCATGAACTCAGGAACCTCAAAGGTAAAGTTATCTAAATCGACCAAAAGTTCCCAGGTGTAACTTACCTGCTTTCATGTTTTTTACGTAACTTTTATGTTGATGAAAAGTATATTTCGCTGAGAATTGTATCAAGATATATGAGGATGGCATGTTCCAGGTCAATAGCTCTGCGTTCCTCGTCGCCGGTTGGGCGCAATTTGTTGTTTGTTTACTTATTTTATTTTTATTTATTTATTTATTTATTTATTTATTTATTTATTTATTTATTTATTTATTTATTTATTTATTTATTTATTTATTTATAGCAACGTAGATGACCCAGCCCCGGTCTGCGCATGTCTTCTGTTTATGGGCAATGAATTTTCCTGGGTTGAGAGGAGTGACGTAATTATCTACCAACGCTTTTCTAATTTTGAGCACACGAACCCTTGATATCTTAGATTTCTTAGTCCTGATACACACATGTTTACTCACAAACCCATCTTGTCTTTTTTTTCACCTTTTCCTCGGGTATCCATAAATGGTATTCTAAACTCCAAATTTGCAGTATCAATATTGAGCTCTGGAAACGAAAACATCATTAACTGTCTATTTTCGCTGTCATTGAATACATGTGTTTGTGTACCTGGGTGAGGTGTTGGCAGGTTGTTAGCCAATGTGGGTACATACTGCGTCCCTGGTGACAAGACTGCCCCGGGGCTTTGCTTTAGGATCAGGTCCTCTTATTTAGAACTATAGGTGCTGATGTGTATCTGTAAGTTGTGCAACTCTTTTGTATTCACGCACAATTAGCTTCAAGAGCTAAGTAGCCCGTTTCACCTGCCTAAATTCCCTATTACATCACAGCTGGTGGGAGGGCGGGAAAGTTCAACAAACTTGTTCTTTCCATCCTCATCATCTGCTCACTGAAGAGTCTCGTATTTCGACCACATATAACCTTCTTGTTACCTAGACTAAAGGTTCTTCAGAATCCCGGATCCACTAACTTTTGCTTTTTGTTGTCCTTTGGTGATGCGTGTTCTTAACTCTGACATGCGCCTTACAAAGGGATCCTGAAAAGTACCCATGTAATTATTGGTCTGCAGCGTTTGTCAATACAGAATAGACACACTATTGTTCTCTCGGATTAACTAATTTCTTTTCACCCTTTACATGGACATTTACCAACAATGCCAATCACTTGGAAAGTCTGGAGACACTATATAACTAAGCCATTCAAGCAGCAATTGGCCAAAACAGGAAAGTCCAATCCTAATCTATGGCTTCAAGTCAATCTTATGACATGCAGTTTACACAACCATAATTTATAGAGTTGTGTAAGATATTCCTTTTACACAAAAAATACAGACGTCTGCAGCCAATTACTTAGAAAGGCAACACTTTGAGAGAAAAGCAAAGGTACCCAGATAATCCAGTGGGGATATATTCAACGTTTAGGACTGAGTAGAACTCCCATCTCTATCTTCTGGGCTCTGTAATTGAGCATTAATACGGGGCTCTTATGGTTTCTCCTGTGCTGGGGTGAGCTGATATGACCGTTTATAAGCCGCTAGATACTCAATGCCGATTTCTAGTATGCTCTCTGTTTAAGCTTTTAAACTTGTTCTGATATAAACCATTGTAATTTTTTTTATCCTTTGTCGTGTATTATGTTATATTGTACCTACACCGAACTTATGATTTGGATGTATTTATCTGTATATCTTAAATGTTCGATTACCCTGGGGTCAAGTGAGATAGTTTCACCATAATATTGCTACCTGTCTTTTTCAGTGTCCGGCACAATGTTTATTTCAACATCGAACTATGCTTGGTTTATTCAGAAGTGTGTAAACGCCAGAGTTTGATTCATGCAGCCCCTTGACCTCCCTACGCCCGCGACATCTCCATCAGCAAGGAGCAACATACATGTCCCCTCAGAAAGCACTTCATTCAAGTTTCCCACACACAGGATAATATGACATGTGTTCAATAAGTGGTTACATACCCCCAAGGGATAAATTGGGTGTACTCTATGGGGATAAAAATGACAGAACATCGCTATAGTGTGTTCTTATTGAGATACCTTTCCGCTCGCTAGGCTTGAGCTCACAATGTTGTAATTTGCCGCGGTCGGGTGATGAATTTATTACTTCGAATTTCTGCTTTGAAAGGTGATATTTTGGCATATTACTTGTCTGCACTTTATTTAGGCAATTTGTCAAATTATATCAGCCCGTCGTGAAATGTTATGATAGAGACAAAAGGTGCACAACAAATTAATTCCATCATATTTCTTCTTTGAAGCTTGATATCAGAATGCCGTAGAAATGTAGTATATCTGTTTTTTGCAAAGAAAGGGAAATCTTGTGCCCAATTTGTAGGAGGCAGATGTCAAGGTAGGTCTGTGCTTCAAAGGTGTAATTACAGTTTGTCAAATTGATCAAACAGTCGGGCGGAGATGATGAAACACAACCTGACCGGCTCTTATGAAGTGCACATCTCAACACAAATATATTGAATGACCACCAGAAAGGAATGTAGACTGATTTCGACTTAGATACAGGGTTTGCGGCCAACACCAGTGAATAGTGTCAAGTTATAGTAAACGGAACAATCACCTCCTTCCTTAATAAGCAATGGTCCGTTTCCCCGAGCGCCCCGCCCCTGTCATTTCCTTTACTGGAGCCCGTACGATTAACCGCTGAGTTACTTTAAAATTGGGATTGGAGGATATCATGTGACGGGTCTTCAAAGTGCCATCGCGGCTTATGAGGTGTAAAGTGAGATGGGTGATGTAGGCATTTGGGTAGGTAGGTGTCTTAATGCAAAAAACTAACAAGAGAACCTAATACAAGCAGCTCTTTTATTGTCTTTGTAAGAAGATTCAAGCAGATTACCGGCATGCAGGTGCAATAATTACACAGGTAAGAAGGGGGTCTAGCAGTGTGAAATAGAGAATCAAAATACAAGGAGAACAAGAAACAAACAAAGCAGATAGCTCCCTATAGGTGAGTCGACTCCATGCCACATATCCGGTGTCACAAAGAGATCCCGGAGAGCAATCTTTTGACAATAAACAGGCATTGTGACAGCGGAGTGAAGGTGTTGCAATTCCTTTACCAGAACAATATACGTCACGCTGCCTCGTCATATGTGTTTGCCCGTTGAACCATCTGAATCATCCGATCATCGACCTGCTGAGATAGTGACCTAACGAGATCTCCACCCAAAAGTTTGTCTAGATTTAGTAAGCCCATTACGCAGTTTTAAATGGCGGCTATAACGCATAGAGAGCTAATCATCTTATATAGTAGCGTGTTAATGAAGGACGCAGGACAACATAAGAGTGCTTTCCGCCACAAATTGGGGGATTCAGGGCGGTGAAGACGGTGTCATGGGGGAATTTAGCGTATATCATGCAGATAATCAGAGAATAAATCAAAACACGTCCTAACTTTTCTGAGGGTATGTATGAACTCTCACTGACTAGTTTAGATTCATCAGAAGTGTAGGTCAAGATTGAGTTGGCATCAAACATTGTTTTTCCCCCTCCGCAACAAAGCATGTCAGAATCAAATACATTTTTATATAATTT
Source organism: Hermodice carunculata (assembly GCA_964020975.1). NCBI lineage: Eukaryota > Metazoa > Annelida > Polychaeta > Eunicida > Amphinomidae > Hermodice > Hermodice carunculata. The sequence goes on along the minus strand of OZ026615.1, from coordinate 97,112,913 downwards.
TAATTGCAACTTCAGGTACAGATTAAACCCAAAATTGCCAGCAGTCCCCAATGAAACAGTAATATTCGGAAATTCATTAGATTATCATTTTACAATAATAATACGAGTTCTCCGTGGGACAAAAGGGAGACTTTAATTGTCGAGCATTTGAATTTCCGTTCCGACCTGGAAGATACTTGTAAAAGTATATGTATATACATATATATATATATATATATATATATATATATATATATATATATATATATATATATATATATATATATATATAAAGAAGATATTCAAACTTTTGAAATTGGAGTGGCTGACTGGCAGACGTAATATAAGTGTAAAGTCAATGTGCGTGGTATGGACCGCCATAGCCTATACCTGTCACATGTAGATTGTGAACAGGCACGTTGCGTCACGTTCAGTTCACATGGGGGCCATTTATAATACATTTTAAATGACGATACCTTTACTTGAACGATACAGTTTTCCAGAAGAAAATAGAAAAATAATGTACTTTGATAGTATAGGAGTCGAGAGGTCGCGGTCTTGACTATATTAGATATACGGTGGAACAAAGAGGCGACACGCTCTTTCTTGATTTGCCAAACCGGCTTAACTTTCATGACTTCTAATAATTTTTTATATTGAATTTTTTGTTCCAAGGCCGATGCATTTTAACATGCAACCCTGAGCTGATTCCAGCTGAGCGACGTCTCCGTTATATAACGGAAGACAATCTTTACCATGCAATAGTGTAGGTTGGCATACACTTTTCCCATAGGTAACTTTTCCCATCTGAGGACAATCCAGGATATTCCATACCACATTTAGCAAGATTGAAATAGGACCTTCTGCATTTTTGATGCGATTTTCAACATGTTCCTCATTTAATCATTTGAGAAGAAAACTACCAGAATTTCTGTGCTGTTTTCAATCTTTACTTGATCAGCACCCAGGAAAAACTCAGGCTCTGTTGAGGAAAGACGTTTGCCGTAGCTCATGCACTTATATTTATAAGGGTTAAACCTGAAACCCCATGTTTCGGCATACTTGTGACACATATCTAAAACATATTGTAAACCTTTTACTGTGGTACTGTAAAGGAGTGATATCTGCGTAGGCACAAGAGTTGAACCTACTATTTAGAGAGCCACCATGTTAGTACTTTTTGGTAATTCAGGAAAAATTAACAGGTTTAAATTTAAATTAAAACTATTAACGAGCATGATTCGACGTCCACATTCAGATATCAACTGAAGAAGGCCATCAGCGAAAATATTAAAATTACATGACTCTGTCACAAAAAACGGAAGACCACTTATGTCTGTTTCATTCGAACTTTATGGTCTGTTTCATTCGTACTTTAAAGTTTCTTTTTTCATCTATAGGGTATCATCGTCTTATAAAGTTTACAAGATTACTGAAATTTTAGCTTGATTTCGATGTCAGTTTTGTGTCGTGTAAAGGTTACATGATACTGAAATAGTAGATTTCATCTCGCTTATAGTTTTGTGAATTTGACGAAAGATCATTATTTGGATCTGCATACATATATATCAAATCCTCCAAAACATCAGTCAAACATGATCTAAACTGAAGCTTCAAGGGAAGAGGGGGTGAACGATCAGTTAAAAAGAAAGAAGCCGAGGCCGGTGCTACCAGCATGATACCAATGCAACACAAACGGGGTACGTTACACCATAAACAAATGTCAATGTTTTATCAAGGGCAGCAGTTGGGTTCCCGGATGGTGGTTGAGTGTTTGCGAACGTATTTATTTTCGTACATCCTATGACAGGCAACACATGTAAGGAAGCCGCCATAATGACAGATCAGATGAGTGGAATGTGATTACCCAACCATAAGCCACAGTCAAATAAATCAAGGATAATTTGATATACAAGGACAGTTACATAAATAATCGATGACTTACCAGAGTTTCACACCCTGTGTAGGCCACATGTTTTGAACATGGAATAGGTTTTGATTTAGCCTGTCAGTACTTTCTTTTTATGTTTTCCGTTTATCATAACATACAGCAATATAGTCCATGTGGCATATACTCATTGTTTTTATAAGTTTGCGCTGTGAAAAAAAGTTTGAATGATATCCGGAGCACCGACGACATTCAAAAATGAATCAAGGTCAAGAAAAGACAAAGTTCTAATTTTTTTTTCAATGTTTTCAAAATCAACGTTTTCCTCGTTCACTTTGTACAAACGCTAACAAGTAAAATAAAATATTCAGGACTTGTTCTTTGAATGTAAAAAAGTACTTTCTACTTAGGAACGAGTTACAATTTAAAACAATATCCGTTGACCACTTTTAATACGAAAACCTTTCAGTTTGGAATTGAAAGAATTGGGATTACAAACAATCAGAATGAGGACATTTTTGACGACGTTCATTAGTTTTCTCGAAGGTTTAAAATATATATATTTTTGACACTAGAATTTCGTTAAATTTTGTTCTGCTCACACCCCATTCCATTCTTTTCTTTTCCCCTTGTACTTGTGGTCCTGCTAGTTATCTATCTGTGTTCTGGTGTTTCGAAATCTCCATCTCTCGTGTATATGTACAAGAGGCATTCCTATAGGCTGGTGAGCCTGTTGGCCAATTGTTTTTGTTTTGTTTTTTTCCGAATAACATATGTTCAAGCCAAAATAAAATATATAAGCTGGTACAATTTTCCACGGCATTATGTATGCTATCCCACTATACTTGCATCAACTGGCCTCCTCATATCTTTTCCATGCATATCAGAAATTATATATCTCACAGAGTTTGGCAAAATGTACTTATGTTATCGAAAAAAAAACCAATAATCGATTCTTTTTCATTTCCTCTTTTTTTCTTTTTCTCTTTCTAGCCATGGTTGTTTGAATAGATTCTTAATATTTTCCCCAATATGCCCCCAACACTTCGTCTTGGAGATGTAGACAGATTTTGCAGTTTTAAAATCATTATCAATTTACGTGGGTATATAGATAGATTCTATGATAATTTAACGGGGCAGTTAGGTGTTCAATGGCGGACACCTTATTTATCGCCCCCACCGTCTTTTTGTCCTTTTAATATTCCTGTCCCTCGACATGTTCTGAAGAGACCTGCAGACAGGTATACCGTTGAACAACCATTATTTAAACCTCTACTCCCCCGTTAAAACCGTTCATAGATGGAAGAACATCGATTTCAAAATTGCAATGGCACATCACACAAAGCTGTTGTTCAGTTTTCGTACATTAAATACATGTTAAGACAAATATTTCGAGCTTTTTCTCAATCACTATTGAAAATATTTATTGACTATCACCAGATTGTTTATAATTTTACCACAAATGTGATACATACATACATACATACATACATACATACATACATACATACATACATACATACATACATACACAAATACGCACTAATAAAGGGGTTCACAGCTTCACATTTGGACAAATAATTATGGTGTGTTTAAATTTTATTTATATTGTATTCAATTCATACAGGCCCTCTATAATTATTTGTCCATCGTGCATTTAGATTTGTTCAAAATTTTCATATCGCTTCTGACAAATTTGATAATGAATTGAGGACAAACTGTCTTTTATGTAAGAAAAAACTGTTCTGGTCATAGGAAATATATGCGCGTGTATTCTAATCAACCAGACTGTCAAACAGTGATGTGAAGAAACTTCAAAAGATTGAGACGGTTCTTCTAACAAAAAAATTCGAAATATATAATTTGTTTCGTACTGAAGTACATCAGTTGAATTCGTTGGATTTCTATTTTGTTTTCATCATACGCGGTTATATCGCAATACCCTCACAGGCACAGCAAAGCCCTTCATGTATATTTCTTATTTATATGCCAGCTATGTTTCTGTTACTTTCCACACATCAAATATTGTCTCACAGCAGACCAACGTGTATGTCTCACAAAGTGACAAAGGAGAATAATTGTAATAGTATACATGGAAAACACTCCCAAAATAATCCTTAAGCACACTTTCATTCGTCCTTCAATTTTGGAAGACAAATATATAAACTTTATATTGAGATTGGCCAACAAAGATAGGCAGTGTATATTGAGGGGCTGAATGCTTTATAATCCTACCACTGTTGGGGGGAACTTTGCAGGCGCCCCGGTACCTCAGGGTTACAACACCCGCGACCCTCCGGCTGTTGCTGTAAGCGCGCTTATTGAATGCTCAGTAGGACAATACAGAACTCAATATTTATGTACGTGCATATTCTCACATTTTGTGGTAATACAGCGAAATAAGAAAATTAATTGAGTCAAGGAAGGTTGTTTTGATGAGAAATAAAACTGTTAATCAAAACCCCGAAATTCTTTAAAAAAGAACTGAAATGATGCAAGTGAAGTTTGACATTAAAATTTTCAAACGCTTGGTAAGATTGCTGTATTCTTTCATGGCATTGTATTATGGTAGACAGGTATTTTGTCTCCATCCTAACGGGAAACTTATGGATCTATCTATCTATCTATCTATCTATCTATCTATCTATCTATCTATCTATCTATCTATCTATCTATCTATCTATCTATCTATCTATCTATCTATCCATCCATCCATCCATCCATCCATCCATCCATCCATCCATCCATCCATCCATCCATCCATCCATCCATCCATCCATCCATCCATCCATCCAACCATCCATCCATCCATCCATCTAGCAAGCCAGCCAGCCAGCCCCCCTCTCTCTCTCTCTCTCTCTCTCTCTCTCTCTCTCTCTCTCTCTCTCTCTATATATATATATATATATATATACATATATATATACATATATATATACATATATATATATACATACATATATATATATATATATGTATATATATATATATATATATACCAGCGCAGAATGTATTAAAGATGAGCTACAAAAACAATAACTTTTACTGTCTTTTCAATAATAAATCTTAGTCATAAGAAAAATAGACGCAAAAAGAAAGAAACGTGCTAATTACGCCAAGAATTGACCCACTACTGTTATTCGAAAAGTTGTCTCTGACTGCGAAGTATGCAGGACATGAAGGACTTGAAAAATGAATGAACTTTCTCGCCTATAGGCCAATATATATGTATATATATATAAACTTAGCCATGTTTATTATTAATATTTTAATCATTTGTATCTTCCACATGGTGTGTACGTCCAACAGGTGAACAATGTGTTGAACAGCGTTTTGAGACATATACGCTTACCTTTATCTCAATGCCTTCATTTTTATGAAAGTCAAACAAACTTTCCAGCTGAATGAGTGTTACATAAAGCGAGGATATTATCAGGTTCTTTGGTGATATATTCTTTGATGTAAATGGGTGACATAGGTTTGACCCCTGAGTGACGAGAAGGAGATTAGCTCAGCAGCGTCCTGTGGTGTGTTCTGGGTGCTCCCTGAAGACCTGTTGACCAGGGGACTGTCATCCTGGTAGGTTTTCTGTGTAATCTTCAGTCAAAATATTTAATGCAAACGCAGTGCTGCAGAAACAAGAAGAAGCAGACGACATTTGATATTGGTGGTCGCTGTTGACCAGTTAGCTAGAAAGTGATAAGACTTGGCAAGGGGCATCGCTTTACTGCTTGCCTGACTCCTCATCACTGCTCTTCAATTACTTTAGTCAAGGTCGTCTGGCTCTCTTTGTTTGGTGAAAATGGAAACACTGGCGTCAAAACATCAGTGTTGAGTATGTAATGTTTATCCATGATATCAATCTAACCTGAAAATCGACGTATTAAAGGTAATCTGACCCGGACGACTTCAGTACGTCGGAAGTTCGGTCACTTTCGTTTTGAAAACTTTGAAGAGTCACATTGTCCAATTTGTGTAAAGGATATAGAGGTCGAAAACACACAGATCGGAGTGTTGTGGCCGACAAAACTTATAAAATAGTCATAGTATTCCTTTGAATATTCATGAACCTGACACCACATGTACGCCCCAGGCAATTACCTCGATTTACCCCAATGCCCACCCAAGTCACTCTAACGTAGACAGGCTAAAAAATAATGGACACAGCGATTGCTCTTTCAAGCGCACCTGCAGAGGGCAGCACCACCTGCCCAATTTTTGACAGCTGGCATTCGGTACAGGGAAGAAACCAACCACACGACCCAAAGGATCCAAATAAATAGGCACACAGATATGCTGTACTGTGCTGTTTACATGTTGGAACCATGTACTTACACTGCATATCGAAATCCATCATTTACAAAAATGAATTCTTTCGCTCAACACAGATCTATCATACCATTCAAACTGGAAGCGCTCGTGGAGTCTTACTGCATGGGACAGGCGCAAGCCATTCCAGAGATGCCAACTGTCCCTCATCATCAGGGCAGTCCCTGAAATTAGGTAAAATTGTGGCCCATTTAAGGCGTTCGTCCTGTACTGAAGCTGAATATATATATATATATATATATATATATATATATATATATATATATATATATATATATGTATATATATATATATATATATATATATATATATATATATGTTTGATATGCTCCTTCCCTGATGGTCTCACCTAAATGTCACTGAAATGACATTTTGAATGTTGGCATTTCTGGATTTCTCGCTGAACATTTATACTGTAGCCCTACGCTTTTCTCACCTGTATCTGAAAAAAGACCTCAACATGTCTGTGTGTCAGCCGTGACCCAGTTTTGACAAATGCACACACATTTATGGAGATAGGTGTTCATAAAATGCAAGAATAAACTGAGCACCCTGTACACACTAACTCAGGGTGCAAAAAGTTTTGTCGCATACAAAACGAAAACATACAGAAAATCTTTACATCTGTTAGCACATGCTTAGAAATCTACTTTTACACGTACTTACACCGTGTAAATATTTATTGAGCAGCAGTTATTGTCAATAATATGGAGAATTAAATTAACGGATTATACACTGACGTACCAAGCACCAAATCGGTGTGCACATGGCCTCATAGAGGGCAGCACCAAACAGCAAAGACCTGAAACGACCAGCATTTCTGCATCACCGGAATTCTTTCCCAGGTTGTCATATCTCGATCGTAGTCTGTCACCTACAAATGGGAGCAAAAACAACTGCAACACACTTAGGGTATAGATTGGTATGGATAAAGTCTAGAAAAGGCGTCAATTTTGATTGGCATGGAATGTCACGTTGTGATTAGGGGACTCGCATCAACTGGTGGATGGGCGGGAGGGGCCCAGGATATAAGGATGAGGTCCCATCTTTTTGTGCTCCATCCCCTGAAAACAACAGGCTTGAATTTGTGTCGCCCCACCAACTGGGACTCATATTTTGTAAGAAACCCCCACCCCACCCCCGTCTAGTATCCTTCCAATTAAAACGGTTTATGTTTAGTCCCAGATTTGACTTCAAATTTTGACATGCAACACATCCAACATGAACATAACATGTAAAACATTAACTAAATACTGTGGTAGTTGCCCTTAATCTGAATAGAAATTTCACTTCATCTGTATTTCTCTGGGTAACAATTCTCATAGTGTTTTGCCCAGTCAAACGGCTGTCCTCCCGAGTACAAATTTCTCAGTGACTGGAAGGGGGGAGGGAGGGAGTGTTTAGAATCGAAACCTTTAGCATACATCTCTCTTAAGTGAAATTAGTTAAAAGCCTATTAAAGTTACCCACCAATACTATTATCATTATTAAAAATTGATATAATTTACTCATACACAAGCCGAGATGCCACTGATTTTGTTTAAAAATACCCAAATGCTCAAGCAATTGTTCACATTGATACTATACCTCATATTTTTTTTAGCAGATTTGAACCAATTTTACAAAATGAATTGAATTTTTAGACCAAAGTACAGCACAAATTACCTGAATTCAGGGGAAGTCCTGAAAAGTGACATCTATGCAATAGAATAAAAAAAAATCAAATAGACAGCATTTTAGTTCTTTTAGAGAGTTAATGCACTTTTACTTGCACCAAATTCACACAAAGATTTACTTTCAGTATGTGCTCATTCTTGCATGATATGCGTCTCTGTGATGTTTCACTGGAAGTGTTCATCCATTTTACACCAACGCAATACAGTGCCCCCTGTCAATACATGCAATACCATAGGCCTCCCTGTATACGCGTCCCTTTAATTTTTGAGCAGCATATTATGGCATGTTGTAATTTGCCTCAAACAAGATTGTTCCAAGTGCCTGCTCTTTGGCCAAATCTTGTCACAAAAAAGTAACTGTTGTTTCCTCTCTTGTCCACTTCAGCGTCTGTAGTAATGTCATTAACCCTTTCATCTATTTCAACGCCACTTTCATCTAAGTCATCATTCTCATTTTGACTTGCATCTGCTTCACTATCACTTTCATCAGTTCCTTTATTGTCACGCTCACTGTCACACTCCTTGCATCATCACCATCATGATCTTCCCCACCATTCAGTGATTCACATACATGAAACAGTTTTCTCCATCTATCAGTCAAGCGTCATCACAGGATCAATGACCCGTTATTAGAGATTAGACATGTTTTATTTCATGTTAAACAAAAGCTGCCCATGTAGAATTTGGTGAATTGAGAGAAAAAAAGGGCTCCGCCTATTTTAAATTATATATATTATCCCTTCATCAATTTGTATTTGGTGGGTTTATATAAAGATAAACATGTGCATACATGCCTCTCTTTACATATATATATATATATATATATATATATATATATATATATATATATATATATATATATATATCTGTGTGTGTGTATTACATGTAACATACAGTTCATATCTTTGCCTTATTCCAGATTTACTGGGAAATATTCTGTGTTATGATCATCTAAAATGTTTGGTGTAACTAAATCAAAAAGCTCACCTAAGTTTACTAAAGTACATGTACACCATCATGTGTGAAGGGGATAGTACATACATGTGTGAAGGGGATAGTGCAGGTGGTCTGACATTTATAGGCTTGGCCTTTTTAAATGTTGGGCTATAATGGGAAATAGGCAAATTAAATTACAAGAGATTTGGCCATAACTAAAGTGTAATTCATATTAGAATAATCTAGACATTCATAAATTCCTTTGATAACACTGAGGAATTTGCTACATCAAGCTGGTGACCATATGTGGTCATTCTCTGCATTTTCCCTGTCCCGTGCATGGTTGTTGAACCATGTTCCATGGTCATTACAGCTTCTACACGTGGTTCCCCTATTGTCACATCCTGGTAGCAAAAATGTCCCGTGCTCAACAGTGATCTTAAGTACCGGATGAGAGGGTCTGCTTGCTGTTAATGAGAGTCACATTCATAGAATTGAGCATATTGTCTGTAGTTTTTTTTTTTTTTTTTTTTTTTTTTTTTGACCATTTTAGATTTTCTTACCCCTCCCCCCTCTCTGTTGGACGGAAGTGAAATTTTATGACCCCCGTTTTGGGGTGACCAAATTTTGTGCCCCCACGCCTATCTGGAGCCCCCCCCCCCCCGCCCCGCCGTCAATAATGGGAGCCCCCCCCTTAGAGTTATCCAAAGCTCTATGTTGCATGAACAATCGTTATAATCAACACCCTGAGCAATTAATTCAATGGATCATATGAAAGTATCAACTTGTGTGTTTGTAAGTCGTGAGTCCGTGCTGTCAAATGTATACACATGTATGTGGATTGGTGTATACTACACGTCAGAATATTATGCTCTGTATCCTCAATTTTTGTTCTCTTCATGTATACCCATCAGTGTAGACTTTTCCAAAGCTTCTTTCTTGTCAATGTAGCATCTCCATGTTCCTTGCTTTTTATAGGGCGTCCACCCGAGGGAAGGGAGCATTATGTTTCCAGGTTGTCCATCTGTCAGTACGTCCGTCTACCATTTTGCTTGTAAACGTGATATCGCAAAACTCGTTATCCACCTGAAACTCAAATTTGCCTCATTTGTACCTTGACACAGTTTTTTTAACTCGATTAAATTTCAGTGACCTTGACCTCACTGCAAGGTCTCCTGATCCATGTTTGTGCAAAGGGGACCCATTTTTTTATTTAAGTAAGAGACCCAAAGCGGCACCTCGATGCAGCTGTGGGTCCTGACTGTATATTGTGTGTCATACCCACCAGATAGCAGGTTTCTGCAATGACTAATATTTATGTTGTGCATTTTGTCTGGCCACCGACACCAACTTTGTTGCTTTTTCTGCTTTCTTGTGGACTCTGTCAAACTAGTCTAGCAATGTGCACATGCTTATTGACATCACCCCCCCCCCAAGTTAAACAATTGAACAGGTTGATTCCTATTATGTATGATTAGAAAAATAAAGCCCAGTACAAATAGTGGACGAATAATACGCCTATTTAGTTGACCATGTGGGCAGTTGGTTCCATGAACCTTTCAGAAACGACACACAGACCCCTCCTCACCGCTCCCCCATCTGCTGCCTCCTGCCAAAAATCCTGAAAGCACCTGAATGTAGCAAGTTGTCCTGCTTATCCTATAGTGGTGTGGCTCATGCAGTTGTATGTGCTGTAAGCGCAATAATCTTGTGACACAGACTAATCAGTCTAATTCTGAGTACTGGTCTCGATCAAGGTGAAGGTCAGCACAGATGAACTAGGAATTGTAGAGAATAAAAAGTGTATGGCCTGGCCTGCATGCTGCGGAACCCAGCAGAATTTGCCATTATTGGCTTGGCCTCACATCGTACAGATACTCGGCATTCTCAAGGCTAGTACCTTTACAGCATTGGTGTGATCCAAAGAACCCCATTTGGAACAAGAAATTTGCAACCTGCGTTGGAAGATCAACTTGGGATTATCTGATTTCTTTAGCACAAAATCAGTCCCATCATACATCATCTGTTACCAACTTGATTGAGTGCAATTGTACTCGTTTAATTAAGGACGAATTGGCCGACCTTTAACTATTCTGAATCAACAGCAACAATATTTCTTAGCAGTTTCTCTTGCGAATTTTGATATTTTTGTTGTTTTTTCTTTTAATTGTATGGAGTTGGATCCACATTTGAATTGAACTGCCATTCCCGTGGTCACATATGCAAATGGACAGATCCATTCATCGCTGGATGTCATGGTGAGATCAGAGAGATTCAGAAATTTTTCTTGCCTTAATAAATACATATCTTCCTTCAGACCCAGCCATCTTAGTTGCATATTCTATTTGGATCTATTCATTGGGAAAATAATGTTGTGGTCACATGATTTTTTTTTCAAAGAGGACAATTAATATGTGAACTTTACCTTTGGTTGATATTAAATGCAAAAGAACTAACTTTGCTCACTTGGTAATTGGGAAAAAAACTTCACAATTACGTTGCAGCCTTTAGCTTTCACTGCAGGGCAAATGGTTTGTGTTCATACCTGTACTAGGAACTTACAGTAAAGAACAGAACCACAGTTATAGTAGACAGCAGTATCTAATCGACTGCATTGTTTATGTACGTATTTTTCCTGTTATAGTGCAGATTTGCTGCATTGATACCATATAGGAATATACACCGATCATTTTGAAGCAGGTGTGAAGCCATGAACCCAGCATCTAATATTTTTTTCTCTTCTTCTCTTTATCAGTGCAGACTTGCTGCATTAATATTGAAGTTCCAGATTACTTCAGAATCACATGTGAACAGATCATTGGAATTTTTTTTCTTCTATCGTGAGGTGATCACTTGGTTACGTATTTGTGGTCACCATATAAAACTTTCTTCACTTGGGTCTGAAGTTACTGTGTTTATAATACATTCACTGGAAGACGAGCTAAGTTTTTCTCCACTTGTGTGTTAAGTATTTTGTTGTATGGTATCGTAACTCTTTTCAGCTGACATCAGTTCTCCCTCAACTATCAATATGGGGACCCTGTACTGACATTTGAGGATATAGTTGCAATATATGAAGTTGGGGAGATGACAGCAAAGTATATGATAGAAGGGAAACAGAAGGTTGGTGTTTTTACAGAAGACGTCCTTGATTTCAAGAATAGTGCAGTATTTAGAAACATACTGTCAGAGGGGAAAATGAACTTCAGCCCGAAATCATTAGAAGCTATGGTCACAGATCTGCTGGAAAGAAATGGTAGGGAAATGCACAACATAGCAAAGTCACAGGACAAAATAACACCAGAACTCCATCAATTATTTATGGAATACAAGTTAGAGAGTGTGTGACGGATGGTGTTCCTAAGTTAGCGGGTGGAAGCCATGTCTAAGAGTGTAGGTACTCTAAGTAAATGGGTTTAGAAATTGGAGAAGCAAGGAAAGGAAGACAGACAAGAACAGCCAAGTATCTTACCTTTACCACTCAGGGTACACAGAGAGTTAAGACAGCTCACACTTGACACAAAAACTGATGCCTCAGTAGTGAGCAACAGCAACAGAGTGGACACACAAGAGCATTGGTCACTCTCAGTGCGGTATGCTGCAAGATATGTAGTGTTGAAGGGACCTCAGCCACCCAAAGCTTCAATGGTTGATGGCAAAAATAACTAGTATTCTTTTTACATGCAGTTTGATCACAGTGCAAAGTGTCATTCATGGTCACAGGAAGAGAGATTGGATCCCCTTGAAGAGAGCATCTGGGACAAAGCACTGGCATATTGCAGCAGGCTCCCAGCTGCCACCAAAGACAACTTCAACAAACTGGTAGCCAAGATGAATACTAGATTTGGTGTGCGTGATCCCGCAGTCATTGTTTGCAGGTATTTTCATCCAATGACAGGCATTTTGGATTGGATTTGCTGATCCAAGGCCACTCATCGATTATCATGAAGAATACATCTTTGCAGGCATTGGAAGTACCGATCACAGGACAGGATTTCTCAAAAGGAATCACAATCAAAGTGGTGTGTGGATTATCAATCATGATGATACCAGTTGCTTTGGAAGGCCTGTCTATTCAGTCTGTGGTTGATTTTGCTGCACAAGTCATTGTGGTTAGTGGCTACTTCTATGACAAGTTAGGGGTGAAGCATGGTGTCACTGAAGAGATGAGGGTGTAAGTTGCAGCGTGGAAAGATGAGTGTGCAGACCCCCTGCCTGCCATCAGACAAGTTCATGCAGATGATTAATGTAGGAATGTATCAACATGCTTAGTGGGGATGTCTCTTTTAGCTCATTAGATATGGCCTTGGGCTATTCTCAAATCGAAATAGATGAGCAGGATAGACATAAAATAGCATTTCTCAAGAAGTATGGTCTTTTAGAACACAAGAGAATGGCTTTTGGTTAACGGGGCATGGAGTATGTTCCAGTGCAAGAGCAATTTTGTGCTTCATGGGTTAACATGGCATACAGTATTGGCCTCTCAATGACCTGACTTTGCTACGGAAGGATGTGGACTATCATCTGCATAATCTTCATGAAGTTTTCCTGTCCCTTTGCTTGTATAATCTAAAATGAAAGAAGAAAGAAAGAAATGCAATCTGTTTCAGAGAGAGATCAGGTTCCTGCACAAAGTAATTTCAGGTGACAGAATTGTTGGTTGATCCTGACAAAATTAAGGGAGTTGCTGATTGGCCACGCCCTATGTCAGTTCTGGATGCAGAATCATTTCTAGGCTTTGCAAATTATCATTGAGACCACATACAAGACTTTGCTGTGGTCACTATGTCACTATATGAGCTGACAAGACCTAAGGCTATCTTTTGACTTGCAAAGAAACTCATCAGAAAGCTTTGAAAGATACCAAGCAGCAGCTTATCAGTGCTCCAGTACAGTCACTCTCAACACGTGATGGCAGGCTCATTTTGGACTGTGATGCAGGCAATTTTTCTGTTGGTGCTGAGCTTATACAGGAATAGGATGGTGAAGGGGGAACTGTCTGTAACAACCCCTGCACAAAAGTGATACTGCACCACACGGAAGAAGTTGCTTTCCATTGTGTGCTTCATATGACAGTTTCGACACTACATGTATTTGCTAGGACATCCATTTCTCATCCATGCAGACCACAACAGTCTAGCATGGCTCATGCGCTTCATTACGGTTCAAGGTCAACTTGCCCGATGGTTAGAGGAGTTATTGCAATATGACATGACCATCTTGCATTGCTCTGTCAGTAGACACATTAATGCCAATGCACTCTCCCAAATAAGAGACAATCTGGAAGATTGTAATTGTTATGCGGCGGGAGCTGACCTGTCATCACTACCTTGCGTGACCTGTGCATATTGTACAAGAGCCAAGTAACAGTGGAATCAGTTCGAGTCAGACAGTGATGATGTAATGCCTCTGGCAGTGTGAACAACATCTCATGCTGACAGTGTGAACAACATCTCATGCTGACAGTGTTATTTTTAGCCCAAGGGATGTGAATTGGGTAGATATTCACTTGGTAGAGTATATATGGAAGGCACAGTTCAAAGGCAGGGATGTAGGAAGATTTTCATTTGGTTGGAATCACAGCATGCTCCCACCAGCCAGGAGTTGTGGCTCATTTGTCCTGAGACCAAGCATCTCTGGCTGAATTATGACCAATTATCTGTGAGCAGTACAGCTCTTTACTATAGACTGGAAGGTGGTTACCCGATGTGACCTCAGCTGGACACCTTGGGAAAAAAAAAAGACTTTGGCAAAGGTGCTAGGTGCATTCTTTTGGCATCAGATGGCCAAGGATGGGACGGATTATGTCAGGACTGTCTGCAGCAAGAACAAGAAGCCAAGAGTCTGGCCAAGAGCAGGGTAAAGGGCTTACCATGTGGGAGCCCCAATGGAAAGAGTCCGCATTGACATATTAGGACCCATCCCCAAAAGTCGATGTGGTAACCAATTTATTCTAATAGCCATAGACCAGTTCACCAAATGGGTGGAATGCTATGCCATTGCAGACCAGACAGCTGAGGTAATAGCTGAGGAGAGCCTACATGAGTTTTTCTCCAGGCTTGGCTGTCCATCACAAATATCTATGGATCAGGAGAAGAAAGTGGATGGGAAACTGATTGAAGCTATTTATGGTCTTCTGCAACCAGCGAAAACCAAGACAACTCCCTATTGACCATGTTCCAATGGAGAAGTGGAACAGTACAATAGTCTGTTACTCCAAACAATAAGGTGTTGATAACCAAGATACCTGGGATGAAAATCTTCCCCTATTAGCTGGAGGCATCAGGACCATGTTGCACAGGCTAAATGGCTATTCTGAAAATCTCTTGATGCAGGGCAGAGAGGTCACAAAGCCAGCTGACATAATTTTTGGGAACAGTGCAACTGATACAGCTCATTCTGTTCCTGAGTATGCAAGGCAGTTGAGAGAAAGCCTGAACAGAGTGCATACAATTGCTCCAGAAAACATCAGGACTTCTCAGTCTAGGCAGAAAAAGGACTATGACCTGAAGCTAGCCAAATGCTCATTTGACAGGTGATTTTGTCTACAAGATCCAGTCTCCTTCTAAAGTAGGACAGTTGGGTTTCCAGGAAACTGAAACTGGTGTGGACAGGCCCATACCTCATTACGGAAGTTCTGTCACCTATCTTATACAGGGTTAGGGATAGGAAAAAAGAGTATGCAATACATCATGACAGGCTTTGTATGTGCAAAGATCAGCACATTTCCATGTGGATGCGTAGGATGAGTTATAAATTATTGGATCCAGATGAGACAATTGCCCATGACCAGGATGAACAGGATCCAGATGATGTAGACTTAAACATCTCTGGGTTGTTTGGTGAAGATTCTGATGTTTCAGCATCCCATCAGCCTACAGGAAGCACATTGGGGCCGGCTGCAGGAAACCATGATCAAGTTGCCTTTACAGGTCCATATTGGGTTTCTTCTGTTCTGGATGACGATGGGCAAGGAAATCAGCTCAGACAAGGATACTGTCGAACCCCCCCCCCCCCCGGCTCTCAGGACTACTGGGGGTGGAGGTGGGGGGAGGACTGTGAAACCTGGCTATCTGACTGACTACCAGGATTAATGGTTTTAAGACGGATTTTCTGTCTGACCACAGTCACAACAACCAGTATTGTAAATATTGTATATTTGTGTTTCTACATAATGTTTTTAAATTATTGTATACTATTTGTAGGATAAGCATGGATGGGACTTGTTGGCTTGTGCTTGACAAGATTGGAAGTGATACATTTAATATCAAGTCTGACCAGGGGCTGGTACAAAAAGGTTCCAAGAAAAAGACCAGGTCTTGCCCAATTTGTGAAAGCAGGGAGGTACATGCAAAGAGGCATTGCTCAAAGCACATATCCCATTCTATGTGGCCCAAGAGTCAGCCTGTTGGTCGTGTGGAGTGCAAGAAGCACAGCTGTACAAAATCCATTGTGAGCATGTGACGGAGCATCAAAGTATTGGTCCACTGTTTGGCAATCATCAAATTGAGATCTGGGTCAGGTCAATGAGGACAGGAGTGTTGGAATTCTTTTGCTTGGAATTCCAAAGGACACAAGAGGAGTTGCTATAGATGGCAGTGTATAAACAGCTTTGTCCAACACAAACAGGAAGAATTACAGACATTGACAACATCTTGTGGGGTTATTTTAAACAACACAGCAGATTGGAATTTCCTGCCGTCCACCAGGTGTCTCCTCCTTTGTCTATAGGGATGCTGTTACACTGGAGGATTCTGGCCTGTCTGGTGAAGTTGTTTCCAGCAGAAAGACAGAAGGATAGAAGAGCTGGAAGATGAAGTTGAGCCAAAGTCAGTGGAGGGGTACACAGGGTACAATGTAATAGATTTCCACTTTCATCTTGTGGAATTGCTGCAACACACGAAAGTTGGGAGTCTCAAAGAAGTACTGGACACTCAACCTGTTGTTGATGAAAGTTACCACCTGCAGGCATGATCTCCAACCACTGTTATTCCTGGAAGATTTAGATGGCAGAAGACACTTCCTCAATATTACCTACGGATCACACCCCAACTTGGCCAGTGCTTTCAAAAGGAGGGAGCATTTGCCAAAGATGAACCATCATTTCCAGTGCAGGGAAGTGGTGTCTCTTGGAGAAGTTGGGATTGACTATAGTCCCAGTGTGAAGCCCCAGGAAACCCATTGCCAGGAGAGAGTGCTGGATGCAGTTATACCACTTGTGACCGATATTAGACTACCTGTAGTCATCCACTGCAGGGCCATAGATGACTGCTTTTCCAAGTGCGGTATTTGGATTTACTGGCACCATAGCCAAAGAAAGGTTACCAGATAGGGTGGGAGAAGTAATTTCAGGCCTGCCATTGGGCAAAATAAAACAGACGCTCCTCACCTACTTCCTGCTAGACTCGACAGGTATGCCACATTCAGTAATCCCACGATTGTATTCGAGGTAGTCAGGGCCATTGCAGACTGGAAGAATCTACCTCTCAAGCTTCTCTGCAAGGTCACTTGTGCAATGCCTGTCAGCTACACACTATTAAAGCATAAGGTCAGCTCTGGATGGTTTTGCCTGGCATGACTTGTATACAGTTTGTACAACCTGATTTGTAGATACCGCTTGGCATGTCTAACCTTTTTATAAATTTTGCAGAAATAGGCATGTGGACTGTGGTGTATACCTGGTTGGACGGAATTGGTTATGTCACTTGAGCTGGACCAGGGTATTGATTTTAATTTTACATGTGTTTGCAATCATTGTTTGAACATATATTTATCATATTGTTCAGGTACCTTTTATGCATTTGGACTCTGGTGGTCAGGGCTTGCACGGTTTGGCAAGTGTGTGCACCTGAGCCATTACCAGCTTCACCTCTCGTCATACAGACACTCGGCATTATCAAGGTTAGTACCTTCACAACACTATTCTCAGTTGAGACATGAGGCATGAGCATGATGGCTCCATATACACTGAGACCTGCCTATGAGCCCACCTCTGCTAAGGTACCACCTGTGCTAAAGGACCAGTCTCAACATCCCCATTAGCATATTGTACTTAAATTTTACCTGTTTTAAGGGACCACCTGTCAGAAAGGATCATTTTTCACAGGTCTTTGGGTGATTCCTTAAGACAGGTTTCACTGTAATCTCACACTGCAGGTGGTGTGTACACTTTTGCTATTGTAATTACTCATAAGCCGTGAGCTATGAGACTTTGGTGTGATCATTTCGCACAATTTCATATTGTATATGAAGTGTTTATCTATATAATGGAAATTACCTATGAGCCACATATCTCAAACCTCAACTGAAGGGAATAGAAGTGGGTCTATGTAACAATATTGACACATTCAGAAACAAACTTTTAAAGCGTTCTTCCAAGCTTTGACATTAAAAAGAAAAAGATCTGAGTTCAGTTTGATAATAATAATAATAATAATAATAATAATAATAATAATAATAATAATAATAATAATAATAATAATAATAATAATAATAATAATAATAATAATAATAATAATAATCAAAGCAAAGGAATCGGATATAGTTACGTTGATACTTTTAAGTTATTTTATGAAAATGCCCAGAAATAGATTTAGGTTTGAAATTATTGATAATTGTTGGGATATCGTGGGCAGATACTGGATAAAAAGGAGAAAGAATGATTGAGCTGGTTGGTAAGGTAAGTGGATACACGAGGATGATTTATAGATTCAATGTTAGCGGCTGGAGTAAGACCAATACTTGTGAAGAAGGTGTTTAAGTGCTCAGCGATTTCGACTTTACTTGTGATTTTTGTATTATTGATTTTGAATTCTAACATTTTAGGGGCCATCCATAATTGCAGACATTTTCACAAATGTACAAAAGTTACACTTTTTTGGGATCCCCCACCCCCACCCCGTTTGAAAGTGCACACTTCATAAAATCAACATTTTTATCGCTAGCTTAGCCGATTTTGCTGTTGGAACATTGCCTGAGTCTAGTGAGAGGAGTCTCTTGGGAGAAGAGAATGTAACAACTATTTTACATACGAATTTTATTGTATGTAAAAGAAAATGAAACAAATTAAATACGAGATCAAGAACATACTATTTGTGTATTAGTGGAATCCGAAGTACTGGTATAAGGCATACTTCAGTAACAAGTAGCATCTTGTAATTCTCTGTACATGTTTTAAACTCTAATATAAAATATAATTCAAAATGCATTAACACAGAGATACCAATCCTGTATCTAACTTTGGATCTTTACATCTACGTTAAAATGCTTAGCTCTGTTTTTGTCACTGTTATTGTCCATCACTTGGAGTCGCATTGTTTCACCACATTCTTATTTCTTTGGTCTGCCCTGTGTAAGTTTGTGGCCTGGTAAATTTTGGTGCTCCAGCAGTTTATAATGGGTATCAAAAGACACATTGCACACTTTACACATATGACTGGCTGTGGTCTCTCCTGCAGAGTCAGCTGGTTGATCTCTGTTCCCATCATGTGCCAACAGTCTGTGCCGATCTCCAGCTAAAGTAAACATGAAACATAGTGACACTTCTTACCTCCTCATTTTCTGTGTCAGTCTCTCCACCTTAAAAGCTTTGTTCCGCTTTAAACTCCATAGGGATAATACAATAAACTCAGTGGGGAAAAATCAGCATTTTTCCACCAGGTTTAAAGTGTACATTTGGGCTCCCCCCCCCTTCCCAGGAGTGTGTTTTGCACACTTGTCTTTTTGGAGGACCCATTATATGTTTATAAAAATTGTCATGAAATTTAATTGATCTTATAATGCCAGTTGTATTCCCAGTATATATGTATTGTTATGTTTATATTTACTAAATTTAATTGTTCCAAATATTTCGCCTTGGCACTACCTATAAAATTCATGAATTTATCGTCATTAAGACTTCAGTTATAACTAAGGTCAGAATTAAAACTTTCGATGATATTTGTATCATTTGATTCATAAAGAAAATTATGTGTAGATAACTCATCTTTAGTCTGTATTTTAATGAATTCAAGTGTACCATGTAAATCTATTTTTGGATTTACACAAGTCAAGTAAAGCAGGTGGTCAAATAAGTGTAAATATAATATCAGCTTTATACGTCTTTTTATATGGGATAAATTGCAAAAAAATATTAACTATCAAAGTTGCTCCCGCATTTATTTTGTCGGAAGGCTCGGGCGATCGAGATTCAGGAATAAAGGGTTGAATAAAAGCGTTTCCATCTCGTGGTGGTCGATACATGTATTACACAAATAATTTTTGTTTTCAATTCATTTCCGGAAATATCAATAAATTGGCACTCTCAATCAGTTGTCGGAGAATAAAAATCTCAAACATTTTATTGTAAGTGTTTACGTTAATATATCAACAGTTCTCCATGTGACCTATAGGCAGGTCTCAGCAGAGCAGATACATAATTTTCAAGTTCAAACACAGATACATCAGATTTATCGCCTACTATCTTAGTTTCATGAATACATATTGCATTGAACAATACGTTTTGCACAGCTAATTCATCAATAGATAGTTTGCATTTATCAAATTTTGCGTTAAGACGTTGTATAATGAAACCTAGTATAGAGAAATAATCGACAAAAGATTGAAGATAACTAGCCATATTATCGGCGTCAATATGTGTAGAGTCCGACGCAATTGAAATTGCGCTGTCCAGATCTTCCGGATTTTGTAAAAAATTAAGATTATTTCCACTTACTTCACCGAAATTTTGCAAAATATCATTAGCAGATAAATTTGTGTCACCAAAAGTGCACTGTTATAAACAGTTTAAGATTAAGTGCATGTCGATGATGACTTTCCCTCCATTCAGTTGGTGTTAATCAGTTGGATTTTGTTTGTATTAGTATAGTTCTACGTAGTTTCACGCTTTCAAAGTGTCTGTGTGCAACTGCAAGGTATCAGGATGATATGCAGACACCAAGAAATTAGACAATTTAACGAAATACCCATGGATACAAGGGTTTATTTTTTATTGTCCCTCCAGAATGGCACAGCTGAACTGTCTGAATTGTGTGGGTGGTCATCTCGGCAGGGCGCTGGAGGCTTTGAAATGGATTTCCTTAGCTTACAAAGGTAGATTTGTAATAGAGTCAGTTGCGCCATGTCTGAACCCGGACTGGAAACTAGAAATCATGTTTTGTTCTTCTTGAAATTAGTTTTTGAATACTTTTCCCACTACATCGAGGAAAGAATTTGGTCGATAGCTTTCACAAACATTTCCGGAGTCATTTTTGTGGACAAGTGATACATATGCCTTTTAACCAGTCTCTCGGAGTTTTATTACTAATACGACTGAAAGTAATAGAACTATTATGAAAAATGATTTGTTGTGACCATTGCAATTTCTTTAACCGCCTTGGTATCTATTGTTTATTCACATTGACTTTTCAGTGACAACCAGACCAACCAAAACAGATAAACGGTCAATCAAATAAACAAACAAGCAAAGATACAAAATCGAGATTTCAAATATTTCCTGTCTACCTTACCCTTGGTATGGTCTGCCCTCGGGATCTGGCTTCCCATGCACATTCTCAAAATAGGACATCACAAGGTAAATTTGCATGTTACAGCGGAATCACATGTACGGCATAACTGCCTCTTCTGGACACAGGCTCTGGTCATGTGACTAATGGCCCACGCACTGAGGGTGAAAAGAGAGAAGGTTCTTGTAGCGCCATTGTTATTTTCGTAGTGCTGTCAACCTATCTGAATTCAATAGTTGAATTCTGCCAAAATACAAATCGGATTATACTCTCAAACATACCCCCGGTATCTGACGGTTTTCATTTGATGTTTTGATGGAATTCGTCACATACTGATAACATTCTTTCACGTTAGCCAGAAGAAGCCGCGAGAAGGCGCTTTTGCGCATAACAGTTATGGCAGCAAATATTTGATGGATTCTGATTGGTCAGAAGTATTGTGAGATGTCAGATCTCCAAAATCCCCACACAACACGTGTTGGGCAGGGCAGCAAAACAATCATTTATCCGCCAATCAGACTTCAGCATTCTCTTTAGCGCAGTGCACTATGTGAACTTCCGGTTAGCAAGACGGGGCGAGTTAATATTTTTACGCATACACTTCATTTGTGCAAGAAGTGGCTTTTTTAAGCGCATGAAACCAACTTTTATTGAAACAAATGTCACTTAATAAAGAAAGATATGTTTGGTGTCGTGCAGTGGACAGAAGGAAAAAAAACCTCGTCATCTTTTAATAGCAATGGCACCGGAAAGACCTTTTCTCTTTTCACCTTCAGTGCTTGGGCCATTAGTCTCATGGCGAGCGCATGTGCTCCTGAAGACCAAGTACATGTACCAAATGGGGATGTTTTCAAAGGTTTATTCCTTTTCGTAAACGAAATGCGCGAAGTCAGCCTGGCGTTTTTCTGTGTTGAGTGTATTAAGTCATAAACAGGACTTACTGACTACACCAAACATAAAAAGGCAGGCAATATTTGGAATTTTGATATTTGTAGGGTTACGAAGATCCGAGGAAAAGGTCAGAGGACTCAACCAAAGAACACCAGGCATAAGGATCGGAAAAGTAAAAAGGTTTGGAACGAACATTTATTATTATTATTATTATTATTATTATTATTATTATTATTATTATTATTATTATTATTATTATTATTATTATTACTATTATTATTATTATTATTATTATTATTATTATTATTATTATTATTATTATTATTATTATTATTATGATTATTATTATGTCAGTAGTTTTCATATTGGTCCAGTTACAGGCCCCAGGTCAGCCATATTGGCCTGCAGCCCCATGCAAACATGTCTGACCTCGGACCTGTAACTGGGCCAACAACAAAACTACTGATTAATGATAATTTTATTAATTTACTATGAATTATAAGAGAACACATTACATTATCGTTAAATGGCTAAAACGTCTATGGCAAGCCAACAGGGCCATAACGCATTGGTCGTACGCGTTGCCGAGCCTCCACTACGCGTAGTCGAGCCGACCAATCAGATTTCAGTCTCCACTACGCGTTGCCGAGAATATGTTTTCCACTACGCGTAGTCGAGCTTCGGCTACGCGTAGTGGAGCAACTTATGGCACCTTTTGGCTGAAGAAAAGCAAACCAATCATTTACGTCCTTACAACCATTACTGATATTAAAACAGCCAACAGGTCTAATACAGTTTACAAGAGCATCAGTGATTGGATAGTTTGTCTACACGCTATGGGAGGCATAGTTTCTCCACTACGCGTCGCCGAGCCTCGGCGACGCGTTCTAGAAGAACATTTTCTCGGCAACGCGTAGTGGAGACTGTAATCTTATTGGTTAGCTCGACTACGCGTAGTGGAGACTGTGATCTTATTGGTTGGATCGACTACACGTTGCCGAGACTCTACTACGCGTAGTGGAAACTGTAATCTTATTTCTTGGCTCGACTACGCGTTGCCGAGCCTCGACTACGCGTAGTAGAGACTGCAATCTGATTGGTTTACTCGACTACGCGTTGCCGAGCCTCGACTACGTGTAGTGGAGGCTCCGCTACGCGTAAGACCTATACGTTATGGCCCTGTTGGCTTGCCATAAACGTCTGACCAGCGACCTGAACTTATTTGCTCCATTTCTCGGTCCTCTGTTGAGTGCAGTTGGGATTCGTTCGAATTCCTCCATCACGGCTTTGCAGAGATGCTTCACTGAAATGTGATGCCACTGTTATTGGCCGAGTAGTGTGGTACCCAAATTCAATGTTAACGTGTTAAACCAATGTTACGATTGTGAGTTTATAAGAATGTGGAAACCAGCATAAGGTAACTTGTATAGGCCGAGTTTTTTTCATATTGACTGAGTTTTATCTCGTGTTGGCCGAGCATAACATCATACAGCACAGGCCAAACATAGCGTATTGATGCTTTATTGTTCATAGTCAATTCATAATTGGGAATATGGACTCGATCGGGGCGAACCTGCATGCATGGTTGACACATTGAACTACAACATGCCGACCGTGTGCGTTTCAGAACTGTTGTTGTATTTGTGTCTTTTTGTCCAGAACCACTTCTGGTAGTCATTGCCCTATTCCGCAGTCCGAACTCATTACTCTCCATAAGCTAACCTGTCCCTGTCTAACCTATATACATATGGAAGTACTATTGTCCATATTGCACACGTTCCTCTGTAAAATTTTGACATAGGCTGTATTAGCCCATATTGTCACATATTTTCATCAGCGTACAAGTCATAACAGTTAGTGGTTAAATCACAGGCTTGAAGTAAATTATGTTAAAACGGCATGACAGAAACAAGTATCATCTCCCTCAAGACACGCTAATTGGTCTGCTCATCAGCCAGTCAGGATACCCAATGCCCACGACAAATACAATGATCTATTGTCATCATATTTAGTGCATTTATCTCCCACATAGTCTAACTTGAGGCAAATTTAATATGAAGAGAATCAACCTAGATGATCCAAACATATTTGGTATGATCAGACAAATGTACGTGTTCAGAATTTTTACTGTTTCCAAATTAAGAATATGTGTTTATTAAGGTAACAGTTAATAGTACAGAGGGAGTAAAGGTGTTTTCCGTACCGGCGAACTGGGCATTTTTATTAACCTTACTGGCATACTGGTAGCCTCTTTATTTTCCCTGCTTTGTACTATCCATTATTTCTTAATTCTTTATCTGTACTTTGTACTAGGGCAAATTTATGACCTGTTCCAGCTTGTTGCGACCCCCCTTGCCCTCTTCAAAACAGGTAGGCTGCAAGAACAGCGTATACTAGCTCTCATCTGACTGTGGGCAACAAAATTCTACAACCTGCGAAAAAAATGAAACAGGTTGAAATAAAAAATGATATATGGGAAACTGACTCGTTAAGAGCATACAGGGCGGCAAAAATAAAGAGAATGTGATTTTGGGAACAACATAATAACACCAGTAAATTCTTCAACTTTGTGCCAGGTAAAGAGACAAAAATTAAAAGTTATCATCGAAATTTTTTATATAATCATTTGCACAGATTCATGAACTTTTTTTTTTACGATTTCCAATACCCCACTTTTTAGATATAGACACATATTGTCGAACTTAACCTGAATTTCCATGTTTTTCCACGTCTCTACAATACTTTAACTTAATAAAGTTACATTTGCACATTAATATTCTCAGAATTCTTGTGGTAATAAGGCCATATCATCAGAAATATTTTTCTCCAAAGAGAAGTAACTAGCATAAAGTTTATATCACCTTGAATTAAATGATCATAATTTAAACAAACTCTGAAACAGAAACTGGAAAGATGGGAGGCGACACATGGTGGTCCAATTATTCACATTTATGGCGACCAAGGCAAGTAACATTCGCACTAACTTTGAAGAGACAACTTAATACTTGAGTACCTAGGATAGTTTAAAATGCACCTTTTTCAATATCCATCACATTCGTGCAAATTGGTTCATTACACGTGAGTCGAAAGTGGAACGGCATCTCTATATAAGCCTAATATATTTTTTAAAGATATCTAAAGTGTAAAATTTGAAATGCCCATAATAAGCGCAAATAAAAGTATCGCAACTTTTATTCCATGTTCATTAATTGCACGATGCTCAATAACAGAAACTTTATTCCAACTTTCAAACATATATCTACTATATATACTTTCACAGGTATGGAACAGTTAAATTTTGTCATGTCTCCGATTTATATTGTTTTCAACATCTTTTCTTCACAAAAAAGACGCAGTGTTATCGATAGACCTACCGTTACGTTAGTTAATAGAGTGTCTATTAATTGCGCTGTCACAGAAAAATGCATACAATATTTTTCGTTTTAACCAATGCCTGAAAAAGCAAAGAGAAGAAAGAAAAAGGACTCGGAAACAACATGCCCCTGTTGGCAAAAATATCTAAAATCACTGGGCCACCCCAATTCTTCCACTAGTATTAATTCGAGGCAACTGACCAAGTGATTTTGCAAATGAAAACTTCTGAAAAGATTTCCACCCAATTAATGAAATTAATATGGTGGCACAAAAGTGCCAACTAAAAAATTTTTCTCTCTCTCCATAAAAATGCGAAGGCGAAAACAAGAAAATAAGAAAACAGAACAGCGAAAACAAGAAAACACGAATGCGAAAACACTAAAATATAAAACACGAAGGCGAAAATGCGAAAACACAACCGCGAAAACACGACAGAAAATATGTCGTGTTTTCGCACTCGCATTATCGTGTTTTCGTGTTAGCGTTTTCTTATTTTACTGTTTTCTTCCTTGGTCAAAAACAAGAAAACACGAATGCGAAAACACTGAAATATAAAACACGAAGGCGAAAATGCGAAAACGTTTTCGTGTTTTCGTATTAGCGTTTTCTCGTTTTACTGTTTTCGCTTCTTGATCGAAAACGTCACAACTTGATAAAGGAAGTAATTTGGGATTTTCAGAATTTCACGAGCAAGTTTTTTCAAGATGAGGTTTATATTATTATATAATGCATGTACATACATCATTTATGTTAGCTAACGGAATTAATCTACTGAACACTTTAACTTTTATAGTTTGTAATAGTATTTTACAAATGGATTCAAAGGAAATGTATGGACGCGCCAAATAACCCCGTTTGATTGGTGCCCCTGTTGTAACGGTGTAGTTTTCCAAATACATTGTTGTTGTTGTTGTTGTTGTTGTTGTTGTTGTTGTTCTTCTTCTTCTTCTACTTCTTCTTCTTCTTCTTCTTTTTCTTCTTCTTCTTCTTCTTCTTCTTCTTCTTCTTCTTCTTCTTATTATTATTATTATTATTATTATTATTATTATTATTATTATTATTATTATTATTATTATTATTATTATTATTATTATTATTATTATTATTACTATAACTAGCGCTTAGCGGACGGCTATGATACCAAGATTGAGCGAACAGGTAAAACTGGTATTAGAAAGTACACTTTTATACATGTTACATTTTGATCCTTGAATTAAACTCTGTACACAAGCTAACAAGCATACAAGCAAACAAACAAATAAACTTAAAGCCAGTCATGTCTGAGGAAATTGATGCTGATTCATGGAAATTCTGGTGACAAAATTTATAGCGCCAAGGACCAAGAGGACAAGTCCTTCATGAGTAGTGTTAGTGTGCAAAAATAATCTTTCGTTGGAAAAAAAATTGGGTCCTGAATGTTTTGACATAAAAGTCATAATATTTGCCAGAACATGTCATGTCATATGAATTAAAAAAAATTCATTTATTATTTGTTGCTGGAGCAATGCGTGCATGATGCACCGAAACGTGTCCGTGAATTTCAATGGCATAAGTCCCAGAACTTCGGTTCGGTGGTTGATCACTTAAAAAGATTGTTATTTAATAGTTTTCATTGTAATACATGATTGAGCTCTTGTGCCGGTTTCCGTTTCTACACGATTAAGTCCAGCAGGCATGTTTTAAGCTACATTTCTGCATGTGATTAAAGTGCATGCCCTGATGTGTAATTCAGTAGTTCTAAATCATTGCATATATGAACGTCCTTATTTCATTTAAAGAACATATATTCATCAAATTTGAATTTAGAAGCAAACATGCGGGCTTTAGCAGCCTCTGTGTAGAAGTTGGGTCATCAGCGGGAAACCAGCACAAGACGCGTTTCAGTGTCATTTATCCCAAAATATTACTTTCATGTAATGTTCGTTATTTTTGTGTTTTACATATTACATACACTTGAATGTGATATGAGATAGTAACAAAATGATGGATTGCTACTGATAAGAGATTTTGTATATCATATACACAAGGATGTGATGTGAGACAGTGATAATATGATGGATAACTTAGGTCTATATGTTTCCTTGTACATGTTTTGCAATTTGCTTATGTATGGCATACACAAGGATGTGATGTGAGATAGTGATAATATGATGGATAACGTTTGCAATTTGCTTATGTTTGGCATACACAAGGATGTGATGTGAGATAGTGATAATATGATGGATAACTTAGGTTTTTATGGTTCCTTGTACACATTTTGCAATTTCTGTGTATATATTTATTTAAATTCTTTGAATATATTCTGTTGTCAGCTGTTGAATTTGTGTACAATATACGATCCATTTTCGTGGGTAGAGTCTGAGCTTTGGTAAGAGGTGCATTTGAGCATTTCACACAATCCGGGGACAGGGAAATTGTCAGACGGTGACTGAAGACCATGACAAAACACATCTATAAATCTGGCATATCAATTTTTATGTAATTTTTCTTTTCATCCAATAATGGAAAAGGAATCCAGAAAACAATTGTTTCGCCTTCCAAGGATAGCTTTGCAAAGTTATGGCGAATAATCTTCCGTACACTGTCCTGGTGTACGATTAAATATCTAGGAAAATGCACGAGTCCTATATTTCTTTATAAAAACACGAATCACATGAGCTGAAATTCTATTTCACATTTTGCCTCTGTGTGTGTGTGTGTGTGTATATATATATATATATATATATATATATATATATATATATATATATATATATATATATATATATATATATGTCTGTGTGTGTGTGTGTGTGTCTGTGTGTGTCTGTGTGTGTGTGTGGACATCCTAACGAGATCGATATTTCTGTATGAACATTCAGATGTGATCAGATATCTTGTTACATACTGAAAACTCCCACGGTAAAACATGTTATCAAACTTTATATCATAGCTACACATCAGAAGGATGTTAATATTCTTGTCATCATAATATGTACACAACAAATATATTTTTGTGTTTAATTTCTAGATGTGATGATACTTGGCCACACAAACTTCCCCATTGGAGTTGATTGACATTGTCGTATAAAAACATGATTATTATTTTGTCACTTTCACCCTCCAGGACCTAGTTGACACTTTTATCTTCCTTGCGTGGTAATACTATTAGCTATTAGGATAGTTCCACAGCGCCTGATACAAGTCTATTGCAATAGACCAGTTGATAGGACTTCGGGAAGCGCCCCCTGCTTTGTTATGTCTGGCTGCCTACCTAGACATTTTTTTCCAAGAATTTTCTTCTTTCTTTCTTTCTTTCTTTCTTTCTTTCTTTCTTTCTTTCTTTCTTTCTTTCTTTCTGTCTGTCTGTCTGGGTGCCTTCAAAATCAGACCAGTTTGAAATGCTCCACTTTGACATTGTTCAACATAATCTAAATTTTGTGTATTAGCCTAATTTTTATAAAGTAAAAATGCAACAACTTTGGTTCTTGATCCATTGGTTGTGGGCATGTCACAAACTTAGAAAATGAAGTTTAAATGACACTACTACTATGTATACTAGTTTTGAAGCTATTCAACATTTTAATTAGCCGAAATTAAAAGGCTGCAACTTTGGTTTATGGTTCATTGGTGGGGCTTTGCCACAAACCCATACATTGAAGTAGGAATGGCACCTCTATCTATACTAGTTTTGAAGCTATTCAAGATTTACATTTTGCATGTTTACCTAATTTGCATCAATTGAAAGCCTACAACTTTGGTTCATGGTAAATTGGATGCGGCTTTGCCACAAACCTATACATTAAAGCTGAAATGACATGTCTATGTGTAATAGTTTTGGAGATGTTCAACTTTTCAAAGCCCCTTATTAGCATAATTTGAAATTCTACTTAACTTGTACTGTCGATCATATCAGCAGGTGTCACAAACCTGTGTATGCACATTGCAATTTTGAGTATCTGCAATATTTTGGAAGATATGGAGCTTTTAAAATTTTAATTGCCCTTAAATTTGCATACTTTTAAACATCATGACTATTCCAAATGAGATTCACAAGTTCACTTGTTAGGTTAGTCACCATAGCAAGTTTGGTGGTTTTCGGAAAAATAGTGCCTGAGAAAATCTCCAGACCTAATATGATTGTAAAGAAAGAGAGAAAGAAAGAAAGAAAGAAAGAAAGAAAGAAAGAAAAAGGGAAAGAAAGAAAGGAAGAAAGAAAGGAAGGAAGGAGAGAGACAGAAAGAGAGAAAATTCTAGTGCTTACTAATACAGTGAAACCTGTCTAAAGTGGTTACCCTTGGGACCAGAGAAAAGTGTCCACTCTTGAGAGGGTCAGCCCTTCTGAGCAGTATGGATGAGTATGTGTGCATATATATGTACATTATTCATACATGCACATATATATGTACAGTGTATACATATTATAATTCAAGGGGATGTGTATACATGCAATACAAAACTGTCTTTCTTCCTTTATTACATAAACAAATTTTAACAGAAGCTGTCAAGAAACTACATAAACATGTACCCATGAACCAAGACAAAAACTATACTGTCGCAGTATTGGCTATGAAGAACAGGCTTCATCTAACTGGTTACAAGAAAACAAAGACATGAAAGTGTCCACTGAGATGACACAAATTCTACCCTACTTGGTCTGGCCGACTCAGCTCTGTATTTAGTCTATTTATAACAGAGGGTACGCTCAGGCTTGTTCTGCCTAGAAGTCTGGAGCCTGTGTTCCCTTGGGACTGGTAAGCTCAGCAGACTGACATTGCCTCAGGCAAAAATAAGCCAGCTAGGACACCAGTTTTAGTCATGGTGCATTGACAGGTCTGTTCTGCACTAGTGGAAACTATAGCCTGCCTGGTACTTATGGCAGCATGGAGTCAATCTGTTCCTGCATGAACAGAAAGAGATTCTCTGTATTTTATTGAGAGCCTCATTACACAGTTGTTGGGAGTCTCCCCACATTTTTTTCCTTTTTTTTTTTGCTGCGAGATCCAAACCTTCCAAAGCATACACCTAGCATGCATGGATAGAAAGCTGCCTGTGAGACAAGTTCAAGCTAATTAATTATGAATGCAAAATGGTTGCCTGGCTCCATAGAGGTCAGGCAACAGGTCATACAGCAGGCACTTGAAGGCCTGCATGTGGATAGGGGAGAAATTTGGAGAATTTAGCATACATTAAAATTCCCCAAGATTTGTTTGTATGCTGTTGGATTTACCAGTTTTCTCTAACCTATATGTGTAAGTTAGAACAATGTGTCTATCTCCAATAATTTGGAAGATATGGCGCCCTTAAAATTTTAATTGCCCCTTATTTGCATAATTTTAATCATCATGACTATTCCAAATCAGGTGCGTAATTTCACTGGTAGATTATTTAACATGTCAAGTTTGGTGGTTTTCGTAATTGTAGGGTCCGAGAAAAACTCCAGATAAATCTGGTCGAACAGAAGCAAGACAGAAAGAAAGAAAGAAAGAATTCTTGGAAAAACAAAATGTCTGAGTTGGCACCCAGACATAATGACTAGAGGAAACTAATGTACACTATGTTACCCAAGGCTAATGCATTCTGCTGATAAAATGTATAGAGTGACTATGAGAAACTAGAGTACCCTATGGTACCCATGACTAATGCTTTCTACATATAAAATGTACATGTTTTTAATCTTGGCTTTGTACCCTTATGTCACAGTAATAGTGATATCTCAGGGTAGTTTCATGCAAGCACATCTGAAGATGGTCATACAAATAACATCTTGAGTGTTTTATTTAGATTGTGAATAAGCATAATAGTTGCAAGCTTGTGACACATCCTAACAACCTTCAATAAACAGAGATGTGGTTTCATCTAGACAGACATATAATACTGAGTTACACTGTGTTGAGCATTTTGCTTCTACTTACATATTTCTAATTCAGATCTGCTTTGGAAGACACCTGTGTAAAAACTTAAGCTCAAGGATAACCGGATATTAGTATCTGTACATGACATAATTGCAACAAATTTCTCTCTTACATCCTTTTCCATGAACTTTGGCTAGAAAACAATTCACTGCGTTCATCCACGAAAAGTAGGCGTTGTATAAAAAAGGTGGGGCCTGTCATCCACAACTCTGTGATAACACCGTACAAAGAAGCAGCAATAGGAAGTTCAGGTTTGAGGTTTTGGCACGGTGTCCAACTTCTATTTTGTAAGTTGTGGGAGCTCAATCTAAGTCTGGCAATGCATTGAATGTATGTAACGCTACGTACACTTTGTATATATGATTCTAAGCGGAATTCCTTTTGAAAACTTTATATAATTGCAGCTTTTTGTCATCTTCTAGGGAGTGAAGCATAGGTTCACACTTTTGGATATAATCCCTATACAATTATTCTTTCAATATTTTTATGAAGGTAAAATCGTCTTCCACTAGTTGAGAATACCAGAAAGAAATGAGCATGGCTGAAGAAAGAATCTTCACTACCGTTATACACAAATTTGTTTCTCCTCCATAATACGTCTCGAGTAGCATATTGTATGCTGATTTGAATACATGTTCAGATGGCAGTGTTAAGATATACTACCAATATTTAATTAATCTGACCTGCTGTCTGATGAATAAGGAATCTATCTGTATCCATGTAAACACCTAGTGTTGGTATTTACTGTCTTACACCCAACATTCTTTTCAGAAAAAAAATTATGGTATACTTTTAATCACATCACACAGTCTCACAGAGGTCCACACTTCACAACCATATTCCGGAAGAGGAATACATTTGGGCATCAAACAATTTAAACATGCATGATGGGGTAGGCTTGCCCATTAATCCAT
The DNA here is from genome assembly GCA_964020975.1 of Hermodice carunculata. Taxonomy (NCBI): domain Eukaryota; kingdom Metazoa; phylum Annelida; class Polychaeta; order Eunicida; family Amphinomidae; genus Hermodice; species Hermodice carunculata. The sequence goes on along the minus strand of OZ026615.1, from coordinate 97,080,528 downwards.
AATACATTTTTAGGCTGCAGAATATTGCTCGATTTGCCTGCTCAGCGAGATATGTATGTGTTGACTGTAAGACCTGTGTTTTGTTTGATTCAAAGATAATGCCCAAGTTTTTATATTGTGAGACAGTTTTCAATGACTGATCACTGAAGTAAAAACACGGGGTATGTTTACGTTTATTAAACACCATAATTCTTCTTTTGGGCAAACTAACTATAAAATGCCATTTTTGGCAGTAGCTCTTCAATACGTTTACCTGGTATTGAAGGCCAGCATCCGTGTCAGAGAAAAGCACCAAATCATCAGCCTATGATAATCAAGACAGCAATTCATCTAAAAATATACCTACTTCGTCTGTTATGTGGTCTCTAATATCAGAAAGGCACTCATTGAACAGTTTTGGGGAGATAATTTCACTTTGGAGTACCGCATGTGAGCAATTCATACTTTCGCTTAGAAAGCCCTGCCATTTTACATTGTTCTTACATTTACCAAACATATTCCTCAAGACATTTAAATAATGTCCAGATATATCTCTTTGGCGGAGTTTATAAAAAAGAGCACCGCAGTCAACATAATCGAACGCTTTGGTAAAAATCTTCAAAGCATACATACAAAAGTTTCCCAAGAATTTTTTGCTTTTCAATGAGGCGTACCGGAATAAAAGCATTATCATTTGTTCTTTTGTTTTGACACAAACCACCTTGGAATATATCATCCTCATCAAACATATTATTCTTCGATATCAGTCGACCATTAAGTATAGATTCAAAAAGTTTTCCCAATGTGACGAGCACAGTAATTTTCCTGTAATTAGCAGGGTCTGCCTTGTTACCAGATTTGTGAAGCGGATTAATTATGCCTTCTGACCACTGAACAGGGAAATTACCACATTTAAGGTTGAAATTATAAAGACACACAAGTGGGCAAGTCGGGAGAGACTCTGCATATTTTAGAAATTTGGCACATATTCCATCTCTATCTGGTGCTTTATGGGTTTTAAGATTTCTAAGATGTGTTTTTAATTCACTTTCACTTATAAACGAATTGAGAACTTCTCGTATTATTAAGATTTTTGGAAGATCTGATTTGTCATGTATCTCATCCAAATTAGCATTTCTAATATCCACCATGAATTGTGAATCAAAGCACTATGTAGTAAGTAGACTCTGAAAAAAATGATAACATTTTTGTAAATCTATTTCATTGCTAGTTTTCTTATTTGATACACCTTTCAGAAAACGCCAATAGTCGCTAGGGTTGTCGGAACGCAAGGTTTCGAGCTCAAGCCTTACTTTATAACCATATTGCCTACGTTTCCTCTGCACCACTTGTTTATATTCTTTTTGTAACTGGTTAAATTTCGAGTGGTTATTTTTGTCTGATAAGTCATTACGTTTTACAAAATTATGTGCTTGAGCTTTTAAAGCCTTAAATTCACTGTCAAACCAGCGATTTGACGTTAAGTTTTTTTGGATTGCAAATTGCATTCCTGGAAAGCATTTTTAATAACATTGCCCAGAAATCTATAAAATCCAGCACAGACATCTTCCACTGTATTTTCAGGGAAATCATACTTAGGAAATCCGCCAGGGTTTTTTTTTTTTTTTTTTTTTTTTTTTTTTTGTTTTGTTTTTTTTTTTTCGTTTTTTTTTTTTTTGTTTTGTTTTTTGTTTTTGTTTTTTGTTTTTTTTTGTTTTTTTGTTTTTTGCTTTTTTTAAAGCGACATTGGTGGTCAATTCTTCGGAGTACTTAAAAATACATGTAGAATCCCATTTATAATCAGAGAACCTACAATGTATGACCTTCAATCTCAGATTTCTGCACTGAAGGCCTACATTTAGGTCCACATTTCAAATTAAAAACAACGGGACAGTGATCAGCTTCTACTCTAAGCGGGTCGATCTCAAAGTAAGATATATAGTTAAGACATGAACGACTAGATATGAGGTAGTCAACAACACTTCGTCCATGAGGGGTAAAACGAGTGAACTTCCATATACCTTTATCTGGGTCAAACCGACCATTACATATAATCAAGTTGGCAGATTTATATAAATTTGACAATTCTTTTCCATATTTGTTCATCTTCGCGCTGTCTTGGGATATTCTAGGAGGAATATCCTTGTCACATGGACTAGAAGTATCAGTGACAGGACAAGAATGACAATGAATCAAAATAGATTTTAAATGTCTACTGTCGCTCTCACATTTTGTCAAAAACATCTTAAACATAATCAGTTATGATTACAATATCCTTTTGCATAATTTTTCATTCATGTAATAAGCTGCAAATATTTATATAACTCTACTAAACTCAGCATGTATTCAAATTAGAAAATATGTTGATATTCATTCAGTGAATGATTGTGGTTTGAACAACTAAATCAATCCCTATATATATAGAGAGAGAGAGAGAAAGAAAAAAAAAGAAAAAAGGAGAGAAAAAGGAAAAGAACAGAAAAAATTACACTCAGAACAAATCAAGCCACCAAATCGTGTGTGTGCAGTCTCTGCACCGAGGGGCAAAAGGGGTCAATTGTTGCACTTGATCATTTCAGTAGATAGATATGGCTTCCCCATTTTATACTGTCAGTGTGTACATTGTAATGCAAGAAATGACTAAACCGAATCAATAAATACTGTCCACAAGTGAAGATGTACATTGTTAACATTAAACATACAAATTGATGGTATTGGAAGTGCTTACAGATATTTTCATTCAAAGACAGCCTAAGCTTAAGCTGGGCTATGGAATGTCTACATATAATTTCAAACCGTCCAGTAAATCATGATACAACCCACACTGATAAAAAGGCCAGATTTTGTTTTCATTGATTTTGTGTTAGCACGATCATTGCAGTGCGTGGGTCCGCCATTCTTCCAGAAGCGGAAACTTCAACAGTTAACTCCTGCAAGCACATGTTACTAAGAAAGAAAGCTTTTATTAAAAAGAAATGGTCAATACTGAGCTATTGAGGAGCCAAACAAATCGAATATACAATAGAAAATTATATTACAAGGGTATTCTACCCGTGCAATATTATTGTGAAGATAATTAGCAGCTCAGAGTTATGACTTTTAAAATATTGTGAAAAAAGTAGAACTTAAAAATCGTCTGATCTTGACATTATAGGTCAAGGTCCCTAACCATGTATCGTATGCGTAACTCCAATACAGAAGTTTGTTCGTACTGAAATAACAACCAACAGACCTTAGCCAAATCGGAAATTTCGCACGTACAAACTTTTATGAGGTTAAAAATGCATCTTTTTCAAACAACCATATGACTTCGATCTTTAACCTTTACGAAAACGGTGCACGTATGGCAAATGGGTGGCTAGAGTTCAGCTTTGCACCAAACACATTTCAAATCCGTTAATTATTTGTCCAAATATTAATAATCAACTTTTTTTAAGATGACGTCCTAATACGGAAGAAAAAGATCAAGGTCACTAATCATACATCAAGTTCAAAACTCAGTGATACTACCTTTCTGTGGTGCCAAGATCTCTTGGAGAGCATTGTGATTTCTGAAATTCTGCTGTAACGACCACCAACACTTTCCAAATCTTAATAAAATGCAAATGATTGCACTATCCTTACTTAATTTTCAAACATAACAAAATGGGCCATTCAGAATAAATTGCTACCATTTTTGAACATATCTGTACTTTCGTTCTGGCGAAGAAGTTGGAAAAACCTAAAACGCAAAAAAAATCTTTAAAAAATTAGAAAAGAATCCCACAGCCACTTTACAAACAACAGGAATATCTTGCGATACTGCCAAACGCTCCTTAGCAGTTTTGAAGCAATTACCTTTGTTGCTTTCAGAGAAAAAGATATTTCTTTAAAATCCGAAAACCAGCATAAATATGTACTAATCAATAAAATGTCATCATTCAACCGGAAGTTGTGATGACACAGATAACTTATGTCTGCCTAAAGTTTCAGAAGATCTAGAAAATGTTTTTTTTTTTAATAAGAGACACCGGTGCCTTATCCTAGACAAAAGAACACATATATTACGGCAGGTGACGTTATGAAGTGAAGTAAATAAGCAAACAATAAGTCAGCTGTCTTTGTGTGTGTAGACACACACACACAGATATATATATATATATATACATATATATATATATATATATATATATATATATATATATATATATATATATATATATATAATAGGGGTCGTTGAGTTGTTTAAGCCAAAATTATTATTGAACACAAAATTGAATTCAAAACTATTCTGTATGAAGATATCAATGTTTTATAATTTGGATACATGCTGAGTTTCGCAGAGTTATATATATATATATATGCAACTTATAACATGAATGAAAAGAATGCAAAAGTATAATTTATTGCCATCATAACCCAAAATGTTTCAGATGTCTTTGACAAAATTTGAGAGCGACGATAGACATTCAAAATATTTAAATCCATTGCTTTTTCTATCCTAGCAGTAATACTTCTGGTCTATCTGTACCCTTCCGTAGGTTTTTCCTCTGTCCCTTTTCAATTACATATCATGAAAGTTGGCTTGTATTTTTGCACCACATTACCTGAGCAAAAGTAACAGGCTGAACATTTACAAAAAGGAAAGCAATTTTCTGGATAATTCTTTGATATTTGATGCAGAATTTTTTCCATATCGAACACTTTTTCGACCAATTTTATGGCATCTAATGCATTCAACTGAGGGTATTTAATACTATTTACATTTCGTGGTAGTTACCACGGATGCTCTGAAAGCCTCAATACGGCAACATTGCTATTGGCTGGATTGTTTTTTCAGTGTTGAATCTTATGGATGACATTTTGTTTATTGAATATAAATATATTTTAAGTTTTCCCTGGCAATTCAGCTGAAAGTCCAACCGAATATACAAAATTACTGCAGACTACATACAGGTTTTTGACACTGGATTGTATGTCAAATTAACCTCAAAGTATGAGGCATGCCTTGCTCATCTAGCTAGGCATGCAGAATGCTAGGGTAGGGTGCGGTGTGCCATGCTCAACTAGTTGGACGTGAGGCATGCTACACACTATATAAAACACAGTTTAAACTATAGGGGTATCTTTCTGGGGAGCTTTCAGTGTGTTTAGAAACCAGCTATCTGTCTTGTCATGTGTGGGACTGATAGTCACACACAATGTGAAACAGAGAAGAACACTACCCACTTGAACGGACTCAATAAATATTTTCACCACATTGACTCTCAACTTTCAATGATATCCAGTAGATCTCACACGGCCTGCAGCTGATGGCATTTTTACATGACACATGTGGAGCTGGTGAACCGGAATTACTTATTGCAAGGACAAGTGAAATGAACCAATTGCTGCTTCAAAATACATGTTACCTGATGATGGTGGATGTTTTAGAAATAGTGCTCCAAGAAGCTTTATATACTGACGTTTAACAAGAAGCGTTGGTGTGGGTAGCAAGGCAACTACCCACCATACTGCGTTTTGGTGTAAGTCTGTTGCTTCCATTTCAATTACTGACATTTGAATAAAATGATGGGTCCAAGGAAAGGCAAGGATAGCCAAGCTGTAGAGAGACAGTCTTTGGCAGCCAGTGCAGATAATGGGGTTACTCCAGAAATGGACGCAGAAGATGAAATTACACAATTGAGGCAATAGTAGCAAGTTGCAGAGTCAGCTGCTGCTAAGGCTTAAGAAAGGGCAGACCAGTGTGATAAAATAGCTGCAGAGTTCTAGAGAAAAATGGATGAGACTATGTTGACAGCAGTAGATGCACAGATGAAGGCTATGCAGACCAGACTAATGTCAAGAAACCAATGCACTACCAGTGGGGAATCACAAACATAAAAGGCTCAGATCCTAGATTCCAACCATTTGAACCAGCATTTACGTCTGCCAGGCCTCGGCACAATAGACCAAGAGATCCCAGTTCTGGAGGTTATAGCTAGATGCAGTGCACCATCATCTCAGGAAATGCCTCCACATGCTCCAAATGTGGATTTTTTCACAGCATCTCGCAAGTTTTCACAAAGGAGCGATACCCAGTCTCAAGAAACATCACTACCTGCTCAAAACGTGGATTTCTTCACTACACCTCCAAGATCTTCGGCAAAAGGGAATGGTACGAGGCAACTATATGATATTCCCCTGCCAAGTCGAACTTTTTATGATGATAAGACATCATGGGATGGATTTATGAAACATCTTCAGTCATTAGCAGAGGCATGCAATCGGTGCACACAAGAAAGACTGTTTTGCTTGACAAGTAGTTTAAGACCAGATTCCAACTTGTACTTGAGGGTTATGTTTTGAGCCAGCTGACCAGTGAAACAATGCGGTCTTATGACATTTTGGTGCCGGTTTTTGAAAACAGATTTCAAGACAAGCACACCACTAGTTCCTATTTGTCAATGCTGGACAGCAGGAGGTTGGGGTCACAAGAACTACTATCTGAACATATAGCATACGTCAAGCAGCTGGCGATTCAGGTGACGGAGCCGTGTGCAACAATCCAGCGACTTTGATGTTGCATAGATGACAATATTTCACATTTCACCCACAAAACCGTACATTTTATTTATTGTACAGATACATAGATTTGTTAGAAACAAGTTTCATATCGGTACTATTATTTTTAAGGATTTTATAATCCAGTTTATTAGAGGGTATCATATTGAACATTTTGTTTGCATTTCTTAAAAATAATCGATAGAAAAATGTTTTACATGATTGTGTAAAATAAAAGTATAGACCAAAATGCAGGAAACGTATTTTGTGTACAAATAAAATACATAATTACAAAATAATCGAATGCTTTGATCATCATTCTAAACACCAACAATTAATTCATTTTATGAGCTATAAAGGTCTCGGAAGGAAACGCCTGACGGAAAAACAAAAAACAAAAAACAAAACAAAAAACAAAAAACAAAAAAACCCCGGTTCCTAGATAATTCATTTATCTTTCAAAGACCATTATTTAAAGCAGATCCACCAATTAGCTGTCATTCAGCGCTGGCTACAAAATTGCTTGATAAACAAAAAAATCATTCTGAGAAATTGGCATTGAAAGATTTGAGCTCTTTTCGCCCACATTGTTGGCCGTAATGACAATATTGCTCCCCAACCGTGGTCACTTTTGGTTGCAATTTTTCGAAGGCCTGTCAATGGACAAATATGATGTATAGATTTCAATATACAATAATATTTTTGGCCTAAAAAGCAGCTATTTACCCGAATGACATCAAGGGCAGCCATAAATGCAAGCCTGTCACTATGCTTTCACACGCGACGGCGACAGCTTTCAAAAGGGACTCGAAAGCGGATCAGTCACGTGACCCGAAGGTGCTATCACCTTGACACTAGCAACAGACTTTTGCAAATGGCGTTGTTTGAACAAGATGTGTTTGCAGTATGAAAGCTTACTTCATCAAAAAGAGTGCTCGACGGACAGGAGTTGCGGGTTCATTTCTATACATCTTGGATAAAAGAGCAACATATCTTTGTTAATGACTGCTTGTGCCTTACAACAAACAAACAAACAAACAAAAAACAAAAAAAGACCATGATCAGGGAAGAAAATAGAAAATGAAGCAAGCGGATAGCAATGTGCATGAAAGAAAAAAAGAAGTTGACGACCAAGCATATAGTACATGGGGGGGAGAGGGCGCTAGAGTTTGATTTTTCTCTTTATTCTCATGAAATTTATTATTGCCATTCTAGACAAGTTGGGCCTTGAGTTGGATGCCATTCTCTCCATCCCTCTCGAAATTCTCTCTGAAAATGACAAGTTAACTGCTGCTTAGTTCGATGCTGACGGCAATATGTCTTGCATTGTTTTTTTGCTTTTGGCATTTTGTATTTTGTGAAAATAAGTTGTAAGATTGCTGGACAGAGAGAGACAGTATGAGAGAGAGAGAGAGAGAGAGAGAGAGAGAGAGAGAGAGAGAGAGAGAGAGAGAGAGAGAGAGACAGACAGACAGACAGACAGACAGACAGACAGACAGACAGACACAGAGTACCTTGGTCTCTATATATATGCATATGGCAGTCCCAGCCCTCTTCTATTTGTTAAAAAATATGTATATTGCCAATTTTTCATGTTATTCCACGTACAGTCAGACATGTTTGTTACTTTCGATGTAAACAAGAGGAAGATTTGAATTAACCACCAACTACTTTTGAAATCCTCCACAGTGGCAGTGTGTGTATGTCGCCATCGTGCTTCGGCCGCGCCTAGCAGCATGCATTATGCATATATCGCCGTTGCCATCTGTGAAAGGCCAATCCCTGTGGGTTGGACTGCTTGGGTGGGCGGGCCTTAGTCGGGTTGTTGCCCTCGCCTTCAGTCTCCTCCGATGGCATGTTCATTTTGGTTATAGAATATTGAAAACACACACATGTACAAAGTTATCTCTTGTGTTCAAACCTTTCCATTGCCTGTTTTGTGTGAGTGCATAGTTTTCAACCTTATAATGTCTCGTCCTGTGTGTCTTGTACATATAGATTGGGCGTCTCCGTGTATGGAGAACCCCTCGATTAGTAACACTCTTTGTACTATTGGGCAATTCAGTTTGAAATAGATATGTTTAAACTTAACTAAACTTACTTTTTAAAATCCCCTTTTTATCCCCAGCCCCCTTTAGAGAAGTAAACCATATCAAAAACAGACGGACAGAAAGAGAGATATCGTTTTGTATGCACGTTCCATGCTGCATACACTATGCCAGATGGGTAGTCTTCATAGATCACGATCATGACGAGGTGACAACTGAGAAAAGAGTCCTGTTAATGATAAACAAACATCAATCCCAGCATATCCTAGAATTTTAAAAAGTGGAAAAAAACAAGAAAACAAAAACAAAAACAAAAAAAAACAAAAACAAAAGCAAAAAACAGAACACCTTATATGTGTTGAGAATCCATTAGTTTCAAAATTGTATCATTGCTAATACTGTGCATTGTCACATATGAATAACCAACTCTATTCGTTTCCTAGATCAGACACAGAGGCTAGTAGTACACCATGACCGAGGTTATGATGTTACAGTTTGGACGCATGGGTTTCTTGTCAGCCAAGACAAACTGCAGGGCTAGAATTTAGCGGGTGTCCGACATCCCGAGACACCCTGAGATTGTGCCGGGCATGTTGAGAAAAAGACCAAGATTCCTGACGGTGTGGTGCACGCTGGTGTTAGTCCAGCTACCGCACTTTCCTTTACACACACGTGCGTGGAAATAAATATATTTTTGCCGCATTATTCTTATTTATGTTCAACAACTTTATTAAAAGTAAACTTCATACCAATCATGGTCGGTGTTTAATCAGTAAAGGTTCAACGACAAGCCTGTCCAGTTTCACCCCGGGAGTTTCACAAGTCTGCTGGGTACGTTAAATCTGCTCAGAGTCGTCACATGAGAGGCAAAAAGATCTCACACAAATAGATACTCTTTATCTATTGACACTTGTTGTCACAATTCTCAGCGCCTGGAAGATGTCCAACTTATGTCCTATTTTCAAAAAGAATAACAAGCAAAGAAAAGAAAACTAAAGACCCATTTCTCTCCTGTGTAACGTTTCAAAGGTTTTCGAACGATTAGTGTACAATATATTCTATGAGTACTTGACCAAAAACGACTTACTTACCTCAAAAATTCCGGCTTTAAGAAAAAATGACTCAACCGTCAATCAACTTTTCTCTATTCTTCATACTATATATAATGGCCTAGAAGTGGGTAAAGAAGCATGCATGGTTTTTCTAGACATATCGAAAGCCTTCGATAAAGTATGGCACGAAGGCCTCCTTTTCAAAATGAGGCGATTTGGTTTCTCGGATCCAATTGTAGAATTTATAGGGAGTTACCTTTCAAACAGCTTCCAGCGCGTTTCTATATGTAGTCAATCTTCTTCCTGGTTACCAGTCGAGGCCGCCGTGCCTCAACGTTCTATCCTAGGTCCCCTCCTGTTTTTGATATACATACATATATATATACATACATACATACATATATATATATATATATATATATATATATATATATATATATATATATATATATATATATATATATATATATATATATATATACATATATATATGACATAACTGATGATATAACATGTGACATTAAATTATTTGCGGACGATACGAGTGTAATGGAGATTGTCCATAACCCTATTACGTTTGCTGAAAGACTAAATACCGAACTTGGTAGAATTAATCTTTGGGGGTATATAAGTTATGGCGTGTCACATTTAATGCCATCAAATCAGTTGCAGTCCTTTTTTCCACTAGGAATATTAAACAAGACCATCCTACACTTTACCTTGGAGTCACTGCTATACCCGAAGGACATCAACATACACATTTAGGAATTACTTTGACCACAAACGTTACTTGGCATTCCCACATTACCCGCATCATCAACAAGGCCAATCAACAACTTGCTTTACTTCGCCGACTCAAATACAAGCTTTCTCACAAAACTCTGCTAAGGCTATATTCAACCATGGTGCGGCCAATACTCAAATACAGAGGTATTCTATTTCATAACTTTACTATCTGCCTTTCAAATTCTCTTGTATCTGTACAATACGAAGCTGCAAGAATTTGTACTGGTGCCTTACGTCATGCACCCCGTTTTCTTTTTCCCAATGAGCAGGGTTGGCAAACTCTCTCTGTCCGGCGGAAATACCCAAAACTATTTTTTTTTTTTTTTTTTTTTTTTACAAAATGCTACACAAAATTACACGTCAGTACCTGTGTGACCTCATACCTGAGGATCTCACGCGCATAGCTAATCTCAACTTGAGAAATAGTTCTGATATTAGACAGATTCGATTCAAAACTAAACGTTTCGGTGATTCTTTTCTCCCGTCAAGCATGAAACTTTGGAATAATCTACTCTTAGACATCAGACAGTCAGCATCCCTGGAAATATTCAAAACTAAATTAAAAATACCGTTTTGTGTGTTGACATTCAACCTGACTATTTTTCATATGGAAAACGCTTTCTGAATATATGTCTGCGCCTTGGATTTTCCAGTCTCAACTCACATCACAAATTCAATATTGTCCCGTTTCCCTCTTGCACCTGTCCCGCCCCGGACGAGGATACTTATCATTATTTTCTAGTCTGTCTCCGTTATTCCGTTTCAAGACTCAAACTATTGAGTACTGTGTGTCATCTCTTGGCTCCTGGAGTAAATCCTACTCTTATTACCTATTTGGCAAGCGACATCTTGATTACATGTTTCACCAAAGGTTACAAAGATTTACCCAAGGACACAAATGAAGGTATATTTAATGCAGTGCAGCTCTTCATTACAGAGACCCGAAGGTTCTAATTTTAAATCTAATGCCTGCTCATGGTGAAATTGTTATATTTAATAGCTTACCTTATCTAGAACACTTCCTATGGTGATTCATATTCGTATTGTCATTATATACACTTAACATCTTATTCCTCCATGTGTGTTCCCTCCCAATGGTAGCATTTTTTTGTTAATATTCTCATTGTACCGTACTGCTTGTCTTTATATACTCTGTGTGTCTCTTTGTACTGGAGAACCACTCGATTAGTCTCTCTTGTACTATTCTGGTGATCCAGATGAAATAAATATGTTTAAATCAATTGTGATCATTTAAAATTTCTTGAAATACAAGCTAATATTAGCAGCGCCATTTAGTGAATGAATTTACTGGAAGATGAAGTCAATGTACACTCCCGTTAGGGTTAAAGCCAATCCAGGTAGCGGCCTCCGGTAAGTTAAAAATCCCCCTCCCCCCCCCCCCCCCCAACTTTAATGCGGGCAATCGTATTGTGCGGCAACAAATAGTGAGCCTCCCCCTGCCAATATGTATTGCTGGTATGTGGTGTTGTGAATGGGGAGGGTGGTTCCTAGAGTATAGGAAATATGGCCTGGACAAGCATTATTTATGATGGGTCAAAGGTCAAGGTCACAGTAATCTAATTTTCCATGAAAACCCATAACCCCCCCCTCCCCCGCCGCCACGCCCCGCCGCCGTTCCAGTGTGGGACTGAAAATAGGATTCTGGCAGTCCTGTGCTCAGCTAACCTGACATGCACCGGCAGTCTGATATCGATTTGGTCTTCATAAAAGATCATGATCATGTGCAAAGCTTCATTATTAGTAGTATTGAAGCCCCAGTTGAATACTTCTTAACATAGCAAGTGAAAAAATGCCTCAGTGACCTTGAAAATTAGATCAAGGTCATCTATTTGCAGTCTCAATCTAGCTCTGACAGATGACAAGCATTTTGCAAACAATAGATTCCGAGCTCGAAGTTTCACAGTTACTTTGTGATCAGTACGATTTACTAAAGGGGCTCTTGGACCTTGCAAATTAGGTCAAGGCCACTCATGTGCAACCCAACATAGCCCTTCTAAATGACCATCGTCTGAAAATTAAAATTGCCAGCTCAAGTAGTCCTTGAGATATCATACTTATATGAAATTCACGAAACTTACCCTGTGACCTTGAACAGTATGACATGGTCACTCAAATAAAAGTCCAGTTTAATGTACCTAGGTCATAAACATATCATTTCTAGTCTCAGCTCAAATAGGTTTGAGTTCGCACCAAAAAACTACGTTAACTAAAATCGTCCTGTGACATCAACAATTATCGTCAGTGTGCCTCTCCTCCACATGTTCTTTTTGTCGATAAGGCTGTAAAAAAAACGGAATTAAATATTGCTTGTCATGCGGTGTTGCATCATCGATTGCATGCTTTTTAAGCGTTATTTGCAGAAATGATATCTAACATTTGTTCCTAAGTGTCTCACCTGTGCAAGTCTGCAGTTTTTGTTTTAGCGAAGAAATATGCAGATAATCCAAAAAGCGCCAAGAATATACTTCATTCATCGGGAAATCCTACAGCGTCCATGACACACGAAAAGGCATTTTTCTTCTGAACTATTCAGCATAATATTGTGCCAGCCATTAAAGCGTATCTCTTTCTCGATGTTTCTGGTCCCTATGTGGACAATAGAAAGACCCATTTTGCAGGATAGAGAGTTGGGTATGAGGCGCATGTAATATACGGATAGTCAGCGTTTCATCAAGAACAACCTGTTCAATGCACCTTTTGGTACCAAAGTTCTACGATGCAGGTACCATAAATGGAAAAAGTAAATGGCCAGTTTGTTCAGGGTTAACAAGACGTTCTGTCCAAGCTGGTCATAGTCTATCAGTAACCGGTGTATCGTGGACAGGTAACACTGTCCGTATATACAAATTGAAGACCCCCCCATTTATTCTTCTTCTTTTTTTCTTTTCAAATCGACCCACCTGTTTAGGTCAGGGAAAATGTTTTTGAAAAATAATCACAAAACTAATCATAAAAATTGGGACAAAATCAGTGAAGGTTGACACATTTAAGGAAAATTGGTAGATACCTACCCGACTTAAATCCAGACAAGTTTGATGAGAATCCGACCAATGGTTTTGGAGCAAACAGCATACAATTGCATTGGCACCAGTGCCCGTATGTCACCTTGCTGACAGATACGCTTATTGATCATTATGTACTTAACAAGTCACTTAACTCAAAAATAACAACACCACCAGATGAGAAAACGTGATGGAGCCCACAACCTATAATACAAGAAGTTTGAAGAGTATATGGGTATTTCTTTACATCTCTGTAATTGATCATTGTGGAAATTGATAATAATAATAATAATAATAATAATAATAATAATAATAATAATAATAATAATAATAATAATAATAATAATAATAATAATAATAATAATAATAATAATAGTAATAATAATAATAATAATAATGGGTTGATATCAAGGCAACATCACTCAGTTGGGCGAAGACCAAATCAAGGTACATTCCTTTTTGGAGGAACAGTAAAGAATCACAAACCCCATAAAAGTTCATTACAAATGACAAATGCAGAGTCACTTAGGGTCGAAACAACGAAGGTGTAGGAGCATTCAGAAGTGTTCCTGTAAAATTTAATGCAGTTCTCTGAGAGATTCGAAGAAACGCTTATAAGATTCTCCACCTAAAAAAATCGAAAGGAAAAAGATTACTGAAGCATGAGCTATTTAACTTAATGGAGACAAACCGAAGGCATATTATTTATTTATTCATTTATTTTATTTTATTTTATGTTATTTCATTTCATTTTATGTTATTTTATTTTATTTCATTTTATGTTATTTTATGTTATGTTATTTTATGTTATTTTATTTTATGTTATGTTATTTTATTTTATTTTAATTTAATTTATTTTATTTTAATTTAATTTTAATTTTAATTTAATTTTAATTTAATTTTAATTTAATTTTAATTTAATTTTAATTTAATTTCAATTTAATTTCAATTTAATTTTAATTTAATTTTGATTTAATTTTGATTTAATTTTAATTTAATTTAATTGATTAATTTATTGATTACCTTATCGTACATTAAAACTTTTCTAAGGCACTCCTTAATCAACAGGCGTATGATAGCTCTGTGCTCTGTCGACCGCCACAACACGAATTATACTTATCCAGTTTGAACTACTCCTGGGCTGTGTCATTCACATTGTTACAAAAATTAGTAATTAGTTAAAAATCAGGAGTGTACAGCAACATCTTGATGAAAACTTGCTTAGATTTCCGACAAGGAAAACTTGTACCAAGTTTCAGATGAGCCTCAGACACAGAGAAACAGAACACAGAATTGCACAATGACCTTGGAAATTAGTTTAGGCTTCTGCATTATGAATCCATTTTATAGAGGCCCAACTAAAATACACCCATACCAGCCTGTGAATTAAATCCCGCACAGAGACCAAGTAATCGATGAATCTGCTATCAATGTGACCACTAAAGTCACTCAAAGTCAAAAGTTAGAACACCAGAGGACACCGATTATATACATTGCTATGCAAGTACAATGTTAACCATGCATCTAAAAAACACCATTGCCCAGATCATAGGCAATGCTACTGAAACAAAAACGTCGGTAGCAATGACATTTTCCGCTGCGACTTTTTGTGATCAATTTTGGATGAATGAATATTTCGTGGACTGTCTGGACTTGCGTGTAATTTTAGCCTGTTACACAAGACGCCAATGGCATAGTTCACCATGGCACCTGATATGCAATTTTACCAATCGGACATTTTTGCAGGCATGATAGCTTGATTGCAATTTTCATAGTTTTCAATGCATGTTCGATGAAATTCACGTACACATGGAACTGCATTCCAAACAGATAAAACATTGAGTTGCCCGATTTTGAACTCTATTTGTGTTGGGACTTTGTTTCTGTTTTTGTTTTTTGTTTTTGCAAAGTTTGTGTAAATATTTTTTATACTTGTGTTATATGGATTTACAACAAATATGCGTTTGTCTTGTGAATTTCATAATTTAGATTGTCCATTTACTGAATTTTGCGGGATTTTCCTTGTTAGCCTCTTGATGTCACCGCTCAAAATCGGATCTTGTCTTTGATGGAATAATGGAGTGTATTATAGTGCGTCTCCCAGTGAAATTGTGATACCAATGCTCACCGCTTGCAACCCACTTTTGTTGTTGCACATGTAATACATTGTCGAAGTCCATGTGTTGATTGACGTACGTTTGTGGCTGCAACACGCTCACGCGCTTGCACTCAGGGTCCAACTTCCATCGAGTGCAAAGGAATTACGATTTCTTGTAATGTGCTGCCCTCTATTTTTCAATAAATGAACTTGAAGATTACAAAGGCCCAGACTGCTGCTTTTATTTTTTCGGTAAAGTATTTTCAAACAATGTCTTTTCTTGTAAAAAATAAAGCTAGTAACAACATTGTCGCTTTTCAGAAAACTTCAACTTTATTTGATATACATTTTAAATGTAAGTTTGACCACTGTCCAATCACTGGCGATCCAGATGGTACCATAGGAACAGATATTTTACGAGATAATAAAACGTCTTACACGATATTAATGCACCATCATGCTGTTGACAAAATAGTTGTACATGGGAAATGTTATGGATGGAAACCAGCAGGTCATAAAAACATGACACCGCATTTATTGCCTTTGAGTTTCTCTAAATCATAGCGAAAATATCAAGATGCAAATATTGTTCTGCATGATTTCAGTTCTAATTGCCGTTGATGATTTCGTGTTCGTGATTTTTTTCTGGTTTTAAACCAAAGCCTGATATTTAATTTTGTGAACACAAATCGACCTGCACGTGTATCCAATAAAACCAGCCTTCATTATCATTAAACATGTTATTTGAGTACTTATTGCCAATAATGATCAAATAGAGGATTTATTCATGGTACTGCATAATTAATCTTCTACCATTCACTTTGATAAACAATTCAACAAAAAAAATGACTGCAACATGTTTTGCAAAGTTCGCCTAGAATATTAATAGCAGTCATGTTTCAGACACGTTGGTCTGCCACGCCCCTGTTGCCTCATCTCCACTCCTCTTTCTCTTCCACATACATCAAACGTGGATTTCACCTTAACCAAAATTTGTTCTATTATCTCACGTTTAAATAATCTCCTCTAACCATGCTAACCCACGCACAGCTCATGCAACCAGCTTATGTGTAACAATGACAACATGAAATGAATTAGAATTCCGGTCAAAGGTGTTGGGGTCACGATGCACCGAAAAAAGTACGATGTCGAGCCACACACTGCTCCCAGCAGTTCAGCAGACGATCTTCTGAGTGCCAATATGCCATAATGGGCGATTATGTAATCTCTACAGCTTAATATTCTTGTATTTGTTCATGACTGTTGAAGATAGCACATACTACTTCCTGTTAGCTCTCTGTTTTGTCATTGTACACGGCTATCGCCTGGGGCTGATCTTGCAGTCGTGTTTGGACAAAGGCAGCGCCGACCAGCCCATCACTGGTGTACAGCCACATCATTTCCTACCCATGGCAAAGGTGTCCTTTTTAAGGTTGGTGACAAAATACTGGGCATCTCATGTGAAACTAATTTACCTGATTCACAAACTTTCATGTTGGAGTGCACATACGCATCTAATCGCACTCAAATAATTTGAAAATGAATCCCACATGTCCAACGGGTCATAGAAAAAACCGCGCTGTAGATGACTTTAAAAAATGCAAATGCAATTGGTGCTGCCAGAATAAGTCTTGCCATCCTGTTGTATTGCGTTTCAAATGTCCTAATTTGAACCAATGGGCTTCGCATAAAAGTATATAGGTGCAAATCGCGGCTGCTTGTGCTTTAGCAACCCATGTGCAATGGCAGCACGATAAACTCGTCAAACTTGTACTTTTTTCAATAATAATTCTTGTTTAAGACAGTAAAAGTAAAATCCGCATTGTTCATCGTCTTGTCCAATCTTTACCTTCGTCTTTGCATAACCATTCCCCAAGTTTGTGCATAACTAACATAGTCGGAGAAGATTGTCGAAATTAATTTGCGAGACATCATTGTCGTGAAACATGTAAATATTTTATGTACAACCAGTCATTCTTGCTGTACAAAATTATTTCTGCTACCAGTCATTTCAGACTTCATGATTGTCTTTATGAATGTCTCAAGCGGTCTTGGCCCCAGATATTGATTATAACCGAGTCAAAAATAAAGTCGATAGACATCAACGCCATCATAAAGTCAACTTCTTTAGCCTGATGACCAGATGACGGACCAATTGTCCGTGGAATTTTGTCCATGTTTTCAGATGTTTAAGGAAAGACTATGGCGATAATATCAGTCGCTAATTTTTATATATGTCTGAGAATCTTTTACCAGCGTAGATGGACATCTTAGTATTATTTCAGAGGTAACAATACGTCACAATACAACAAATGTACAGAATTCTGTACACAACAATACATAAAATATATTATTTTACAACGTAATATACACGTAGACATTCGTTATAGCTTTGTTCATGAACAAAATATACAGTTTTGAGTACTGATAAGTCACAGTACATTATATGTTTTGATGAAATAGTTGATCACATGGGTACGAGGCACGTTGACGTCTACTATACATTACATTCAGTCTAATTATACATGTATATACACACATAACACAGGCTACTGGGCAAGAGACAACACCAAGGCATCAGTTCACCATCATTCGCTTAGTATAGCTTCACCGCTTTTTTTCCTTCTCGTCTTATAACTTTGGTCACACTTCAATGCAAATTGATTCCATCAAGTTATTTGCCAACCATATCTTATACCGCTTGGACAACTTATTTTTCAACAATGCATGACGCAGCGAAAACTCGCGCCTGTCTGGCCAGCCATTGCCCTGACATACGATAGGCACACCTGAAAATAAATATTTTGTTCTTCATACCTGCAACTGGACCTTCCTTCCGTCGCTCAGCGATGGGAGGCCAGGGAAACGGAAGCGAGTGATCCCCTAGTACCATACCGGCGATAGGATCAGCATACTCGCTATATATCACAAGCACCAAGGAAATATTAAACGTCAAACATGTTTAAATTAATAAAATATCTCAAGCTAAAACAGACTTAATTAGCATTTATACTTTTTGTCGAAGGTTATAGCTGAACTTGTAGACTGATTCATGCAGAAGTTATAGACTTTTGTTGTTGTTGTGCGTTTGCTTTTAGTAAGATACACGCCGTCGTACCGTACCTTAATTATGACTTTATACTTTTGGCTGGTCATGGCAGAAGTTGTTGGCTGATTCGTGTCGAAGTGATAGACTTGTTTTTGTCATTATGTGTTTATTTTAGTAACTTAACTGCCGTCCTTCGGACACTCTACCAGAACCATGTGTTGCCCTGAAACAGCATTGAGAATCCCCCATAGCGCCGAATGCTTTATCACATAAGTTAGGTATAATAAAACTTTGTCGAATATCAACTTTCAGTGGGTATATCAATCAAATCACAGTGACTTACATACATTTTCTTGGATACAGACTCATCTGCACAATTCAGTCATATACACTCTGCATCATCTTTATTTAAGATTTTGCTAAGTCATGAGATACGCATTAAAAGCTGACGCTCCAAAATTAAGAAAAAAAAATCTGTTTGACAGCACTACATTTTCTGCCTAACGCGTTGTCCCTGGTACAAGATCAAAGCCTCGTTTATAAGTTTATTATCTTTAAATTAGAGAAGCACTCTATTACCACAAGAGAGGCGTAACTGTAAAACAACGTCGGAGGTCCCAGAGTTCACTTTAAAACAAATGCAAACTGAAAACTCGTAAAATATATGTATTTTAACTTCCATATCACAATTAAACAGACCCATTCTCAGCAGAAAGGTTGCCATATTTTTACGTATAAGTTTCCATTTATTTGATGACTTTTAAAATTTATGATCGATAGATGCTGTGTTAAAATGTTTCTGAAAATATCCTATTGTTTTCATTGTTATCATAGAAAATGATCTCTTTCGCATTTAAACCTGACCTTGGACACTATCCTGTGCTACACCAGTGTCATCACCATTTTATGTAAAATTTACGATCGCGTCGTCTGCCATGGTAATTTTAGGGGACAGTGTTCAGCCAAAATAAAATTTTCTCTGGTCAGAAACATTAACCAATCTGTTCATACAGCACTTGTCTTTTGCGTAATTCTTAAACTTATATTCAGGTGAAATATTAATCTGATAATTTGTTCTCGTCATTCAATATATCCATGCATATATGTTAATATTCATACGCATATATACATTACAGCTACAATGAGGTTTTTATCTTTTTTTTCAAAACGCACCAACTAGTTCATAATGTCGATACTTATTTACATTCAACTTAAAAGACGGCTACGGCATAATTTAACCAGTGTCTGACATTCAGCATCTAGCGTTATGTACGTGATGTCATTCACGGTAAACACACAGCACCATCGCAGTCAGTGTGTTCCACTCATCTGTTAGTGTAAGTACGTAGCTTGTTGGTACAACTAAACTTTCCCAATATTGAATAATCCAAACCTTTTACCCCACCAACCGCAATTAAAGGCCGTTAAACTATCATCTAGGTGCCGATGACAAGATAACAATTAAAGGTGGCGCTGTCGAGTCGGCTCCGGATATCGCCGCACCTGAACACATCCCAGTCTATCCATAATACGCCGCCATGCATATTAATTTCCCGCCACAAAGCACGGGTTTGACACCAGGCGATCACAGGGGACGTGTGGGTCACATCACTGTCACAGACAGGGCCATATGCTCATTTCCCACAAATTTAGCGGTTTTTTTTTTGTTTTGTTTTTTTTTTTGTGGAGAAATTTAAGTTCACAAATGCCAAACTGGTATTCATCCAATACTTCCCAAACCATATATATATAAGACAACTTTCCATCTGGCTTTAATACGAATTTTTTATTTCTAAAATACTAGCAATATCCCGCTTGTCCCCACAGGCGCCGACCCGTATCTCGCCAAGCGAGACCAGGCAATCAGGTATGCAGTTGTGGCGGGAAATTAATATGCATGTCTCGTATTCTTTAATTCATTTTGTCTTCGGTGGTGTCTCCTCGGTTGAACATATTTTGATGTGATTTTGTGACAAACAGAAAATTTAACTCAATTTTATCACCTGATATGATATATAACATAGCTACGAGCACCCAAAGATTCTTCACCCGTAAGCTGCAATATCCTGCTTGTTAATCTGTCCCTTCTCTGTGTTTTCTCCACTTTACTTGGTCTGCCCTTCAGCCAGGTGCTGTAAAGATAATACGGAGCTTGGTCCGCACAGGAGACAAGCGTTATCCGTACAAAAATAGACTATTTTATGTAACAAGTGTGGGAAAAGCTTTTTGAAACAAGGTGTACGCAACAAGGGATCATAAATTATTTCAGAGATGCCAACATTCAGAATGCCATTTCAGGGACATTTAAGTGAGAAAATCAGGGACAAAGCATATTTAACAAAGAATGTGTAGGAAAATACTAAGTTTCAATGCGGGACAAGCACCATAAATTGGTCAAAATTTCACCTAATTTCAGGGACTGTCCCTGATGATGAGGGACAGTTGTCATCTCTGTAAATTTCCAAAATGAGTGTTCAGTTACTCTTAAATTTCTGTCAAAGTAGCCTGCAGGACTGTTGTGTTGCCATGACTACTGCTGCCAGCGCCACCCTCTGGTGACGCCTTACACTGATAAAAAGAACACCATGCTTCCGCAAGGCGTAAGACCTGTCTTGTGACATGTACCAGGGGCATTAAAAGAGCAATAACAGCCTGGCTAGGCGTAAAACCCCCCAGGGTCGCGCCCTAAGGATAGAACTATGATAAATCCACAATCAAACAAGTGGAGACAAAAAACACTCCCTACATTGAAATTAGCTTCAGAGTATTGTCACATTTCACGCGTTTTATGTTTTTTCTACCAGTTTTGTTTGTACAATCAAGTTTAATGGGATTAACTTTGACTGAAGCAAGCAAGTCTCTCAATAACCAGTAGCTATGAATTCCTACAATGTTCAAAAACCAGATGGAAAAAATGAACAATCTGTTCTGCTGAAACTGGGGGTGTTGAGTGGGGGTACACCAGTAGATTCAGCAGTGCATGATTTAATTATGCAACAAATATTTCATTATTGGACAAACAGGCGAAAACACGTTGCGTGCCCTTATTGGATATATAGCGTACCTGTAACTTTATACCACGTGTTTCACTGCTTAGGCTTTCAGTGACCTTGCTTACACAAACATGTTGCTATTGGCACATTGGGCACAGGATGCAGTAGAAAGAATTGATAATTATCATCCAATCACCCTTACCCGTTTAGACTAGTATACCTGCCAATGTCCCTCCCATTCTCTGTCATTCTTATCAGATGTTTACCTGGCATTCTGACATTTAAACCCAGGTTATACATACACTTGTAAACAGACCATGCATTTTACATAAACAAATCATAGTTCCTGATGGCAGACTCGTAGTTCCACTGCAAAAGCCCAAAGATGAATGTCGGATGCCTTCATAAGAGATGGCCTCGTGGTCATCTGGGCCTTCCTGGTTGGGCGGCCATATTGGCATAACATTTTCTGGCAGCTTCAATTCACTGGCTAGCTTCAGCTGGGACGGTAGAAGGGGCAGCCTTGACTTCATCGGTATCTGCTTTAGTGGAATCTTGCTTGGCTTCTGGCTGTTCGTCCACTTGTTTCATGTATTTTGGCCCTGCTTGTTGTGACTTGGGTAAGAGTGAACGTTCTTCCTCCACTTCGTCACTCGACATGTAAAAACGTAATCCCAAGTTGAGCTCTGGGACTTCATTGATACTAGCCAGAAGCAACATCATGAGGCAGAGTCCTATGAACAGGTACACTGAAAAAGATACCAATGTTAGGTAAAAAAAACATTACCCATATTCATAAAGTTAAACGCAACAATAAGAGCAAAGTTAAATATAGCTTAAGGCAGAGATTCAAGAATTATTAAAACACCAACATTAATCTTCCAACACCAAAGTAACTTTCACTCCAGACATGAGACAGGCAGTCACCTATAAAAGGCAAGTGGTGGTCATACATTGGTTTTCTCAACCTTTGAAATATTCTTCATTAACTGCAGACTTTAGTTTTTAGTACAAAGTCCAATGACCAGGTACACTGGAAAAGAGACAAACAGCACCTAGTCTTATGAACAAGTACACTAAAAGAGATACCAATAGCGCATGCACATCTTAACACAATGACCCATTCCACTTTCTGATCTGCAACATGTGCCACAACTACATGTGTGCATACAAACATATATATGTATACATGTATATAAATTAGGGTAGTGGTCTCAATATAGAAATGGTCTCTTTACAGAGATGGTTTTGATTAGAGATTCTACTCTAATTGTTCACTGAAAGTGTAACCAAGAACAAGGACTGCATGGTCCTGAAAAACATTGTAATAAAATATACAAAAGTGGGTGACCTTGAGCCACAGAGCTCCTTATCCAGGCTCTGGAAGACTGTCCACATTAGGTGGAGAAATGGAAGCCTACTTCAGAGGTTGAGTAGGTAAAGGATGCTCTTTCTGAGGGGGAATTGCAGTAGCTACTGGGGCCAGTGCTCTCAGGGGCCTGGCTAGACCTCCATTGATTGTTAGACTGACAAGATTGATGGTAGTGGACACTTGGAGCACTGCCACCTCTCCAGGTCCCACCTGCACCTCCAGCAATGCTGGTGAGTACCCCATTCCCTCAAAAGATGCCCCCAAACGCTCTACTTCTCAGAGGCAAGTACACCAGACAGGGCCTGGTGGGGGTAGCCAGAGGGACAGAATCAACAGACTCGGGGGAGAACGACTCCTCCCTGACAACTGACCTGCTAGATGTACAGGTTCGATTGGTGCTGGTAATAATAACTCTCATCAGGGCCAATTCCTCTGTCTGTTATCTTGAAATCAACAACAATTTTCTGACCCACATAATCGTAAAGAAAACAGGCAAATGTCAGAGGCTATTCGTTGAATCAACCGACCTGTCACCTCTTTGCCTTCTACGCACATTTTCCAAATGTGACGTAAAGTGCACAATGATTAAACGTGGTCTAAAAGTGACTAATGTTTTTCTGAACCATTTAATTAAAAATGTCATTGGCTATGTTGTGCTGTGGGCTGTGTTTTCCCACTCATAGTTATAATGGAGATAGAGCATTGTTGTAATGTTCCAGATTCATAAATGTCACAAAAAGGATGTAAGCTTACTTTCCTCTTTTGCTGTCAGCTTAGCAGACTGACAAATCAGGACCACCAAAAAGTGGTAGGTCTACAATGTGTCTTTTTATCTTTGGCAGAAGTGATAAATTTAGGATTTTAAGTGGTGAGGTCTATATGATTTGAAATAACAAAAGTTTGTAATTAATGAAGAATATTACATAGGTTGAGAGGACTGGTTTAAAACAACCAGTTGCCTTTAATGGGTGACTACCTGTCTCAAGTCAGGAGCGAAATTTATTTCTTCACGTCGGTATTGAAGCTAAAAGTTGATGTTTTGATAATTTTTGAATCTCTGTCTTTTGCTGTATTACACTTTGCTGTCTTTGTTGAGTTGCATTGTATGAATGTGGTTAATGTTTTTTCTGAACTATTTGGTCAACATCTGTCCCTGCACACTGTACATATGGAATGTATTGTTTCCATCTTGCAGTCCTGATGGTTCAATTCTAAAATTTCTCTGCTGATGATAATTATGTCAATACGGTAACTTCTGTGCATTGTTCGCAGGCAAGAAGAGTTTAAAAAGTGCAAAACCAAGCAGTGTCACTGATCTATATGCTCAAAGTTTGTCTTTCTGCGAGGAAGATTTTTAATATAAGATGAATGATATTTGGATAGTCCCAATAGCTTAATATTGTAGATGTGATGCAGCTTAAACAAGTACCCAACTGAATCGAGCCTCGCATCTTTAAGAAATCATCCAGTACTACACTGTATGGAAGCATGTGACTTTACAACCATGTTTGTGCGTGTGAACAGACCTAGCAATTTGGTGCCTAGCTGGCGGAACTTGGGGCATCAAATACGAGTGTGCGGACTGGATAGGAATCGTGACATATAATTTGCTCAAGTTTTTTGTTGTTGTTTTGTTTTGTTAGATATATATATTTTTATTTTTCGTTGTTTTTTGTCGTTTTTTGTTTGTTTGTTTGTTTGTTTTTTGGGAGGGTGGGCGTTTTCCTTTTATCCAACCTGGGAGGCCATCAGGACTATGTCAACAGTCAAGTATTAAATGAAACCACATCTTCCAGCAATAGCAGCATATACATCCCTGTAGGAATTGGGTTAAAAATCTCTTACAAACAAATTATATGTGGCAAATATTGAAAGATGTATTTTATGTTGTTTTTGAATAATCAGTGACATAAGAAACAAGAAATGCTGTGTGATAGAGTATTAAAACCTGAAAACATTCTCTAATATATCCTCATGTCGAAGGCAGAATTGACCTGCCTCGAGGCGCAGGTGAAGGGCGTGGGAGTGTTGAGATTGTGTCTGCCATAAGCATACTGTATTTCAAATAAGCAAATTACATGCAAATTACACCCTCCACTCTCTGCTGCCCTCTATGATGATAAAAGGTGGTTTGTTTTAGTACATACCAGTGGTGAATATTTTGTAGACCGCCCTCTGCTTTTGATGAGGGTCATCTCCAGGTATGTAATCCCCAAGTCCTATTGTTGTCATGGAGATAAAGCAATAATAAAAAGCGTCGAGGAAATTCCATCTTGTTTCTATTGTACTAAATACTGCAGCAGGAATGATGAAGATGAAAATGACGAGAAACAGTAGAACTATGAGCAGCTGGATGAGACGCATATGGAATTCTTTGTATATATGTCCAAGTTTATTTTTGATGAATTGAAATAGTTTATTGGTGAGGATCATGAGGCGCTCGACTACTGCCGTCAACATGATGAGGGTCAGTGGAATGCCGACCAAGGCGTAAATGATGCAGAAGATTTTACCTCCCTCCGAAAGTGGGGTCACGTGACCATACCCTGTAAAAAGATGACAAAATGTAAATACAAACTAATTGGTGAACACTAAATAAAAATGTAGTTCATCTACATAAACAATCATCCACGCTCTGAAGTTTACATGCCAATACGGCTCACACACAAGATGAACGTTTCATCGGGCAAGGAAAACAACAGCAACAAATGACAACCAGAAAACAGACAGATCTCATTGTTCGTGGTTTAGAATAACATTCCTAAAATATTGATGTTTTAATGCTGTATTGAATATAGATTTGCTGAGGCGTCTACACTCCTCATCGAGCGTGACAAAACCTGATTTGCCTCTGTATTTGACTAATGTTGGATGGCAAAGTATTGCACAGAGGCAATTGTCCTGCCATCGCGCGGACAATTCACTTGCCATCATACGGCAGCATTCTACCATTAACGACTGACTCATGATTACCAGTGTGGAAGGTACCTGTGGCCGCCCACTGATTGTCTCCGTCATACAGCCAGACATTATAATTACCAACAATTACTCAATGGCACATTTCTCTCATAATTTTGCAAAGGTTTGTAAAATTGTGAGATTTATTAAAAAAATGATGGATAAAGATAAAGTAAGATAGAGGCACACACAAACGCTGTCCATAAATAAGAATATATTTTACAACAGCTAAAAAATTCCACAATCTGAGGACATATACCACCCTTCTCGCAGCACCAGGAAGCTTTGGTGATTTTGAGTTTAACAAATCCAAATAAGTCAACGAATGATACCATTTTCAATATACACAAGTGCCTCCCGCTGTGCCCCTAAATACATTTCATGAAACATAAAAACAAAAAAATAGTTTCAAGCTGCACACTTCCCTAATAAAAATTATCGACCCTGGCTGAAAGATTTTATCGAGAAAGTGGCCGTCGTGCGCCGTTATTTTGCAGTAAAATCAACTCAAACATAGTATTTTATTTCAACTTGTCTGGAGGGTTAACTTGGGCCGGGGAAACAGCACAGCTGCATAACCATTGTTGTTCGGTGAAACAGCATAGCCCCGATTCAAAGATTTTATCGTGAAAGTGGCCGCCGTGTGCCGTTACTTTGTGGTAAAGTCAAATCAAACACACATTTTATTTCAGTTTGTTTGGAGGGTTAACTTGGGCCCAGGAAACTGGATAACTGAATAGCCACGGTTGCTCTGTGATCGTTATCGCAATATTTTGCAAGGTTCAGGGTGTCTCCAAACGGTCGTTAAAGTACTTTTAACACATGACTTACTATCTTAATTTTACTCTGCCCGCTCGGCTATGTCTGAAGCAGTTATCATCGTTAGTTACAAATCCAAATGCCACACAATACCTTGATCTGGCAAAGCATGCACGTAGGTGAGCGCAACTTTGAACATGGTGCAATGCATTGCAGGACAGTCGCACATAAATACATTCGATTTGGATACCAAAGTGAATCATTACCACAGCATATATCATATCACTATTGATGCTCTGAAATAATTTCAATTTCAAAATATATACTTTTTGTTTTATACATTTTAACCCACCCTACCCCAAGATCATCTCAATGCTATCCTCATTTACAAACTATTGGGTGCGGAATCCACAATTTTCGAAATGGCAGCCAAGTCCATGGGTTAGTCCCGATTGGATATTTTGAAACGGTAGTATCCAAAATACGTGTGTGATTAGTGTTAATGGAAGGTTAATTTGTCGAACGAATGTGATGTAAACTATGTAATGGAACTTTTCCAGTGTGAGCATTTCCTCACTATGTAAATACTATGCCTTGAAGTTACCAGTTGTTGGCGGCGGTAGGCCCCAGAATAGGAATATTGTATCAGACACTGAAGTCGCCCCCAGGCTATGAATTAAGTAGCAGCACAGGAGCCAAGAGCTCCCACTCAGTCAAAGTTGTAGCTGAGTGGAGAAGGTTGTCCCTATAGTGAATACAGGTCCAAAAGTACAGATGGATTTTTATGTAATTGGTAATAACAATGCGTGTGTGTGTGTGTGTATGTATGTATGTATATATGTATGTATGTATGTATGTATTTATGTATTATGTGTGTGTATTATGTGTATGTATGTGCATATGTATGTATAAGCACAGCTGTCGCCAAAATGTTTTTCTTGTAAATCTTTAAATTTGATAAAAAGCACATTTTGTCCGCTACAATTGTCAGTCAACCATGTCAACATATATATATATATATATATATATATATGTATACACACCCATACACAGTGTGTGTGTGTGTGTGTGTGTGTGTGTGTGTGTGTGTGTGTGTGTGTATACATATTGACTTTTATTGTCACCCAGCCTGGGTCCATAAGTGCACACATTTGTTAAAAAGGTGCATATATTTGTTCTCTTGGCTTACAACTGAAAGAAACAGATGCTCCCTGGACTGATTTGAGTTTGTCTGCGGCAGAAGGCAGCGATGAGCGGCGTTCTGTGGCCCAGGGCGGCGGTCGGCGGCGATAGCCAGTATCGCCGCCCACCGCCGCCCATTCCTGTTGAGACTCCACAGCAGGTGAGAATTTGTGCGGCGGTCTGCGGCCACCAGCGGCGGACAACGGTGATCGCCGCCGACCGCCGCTAGTCGCCGCAGACTGCCGCTGGTCGCCGCAGACCGCCACTGTCCACCGCCCACCACCGCCAAAGTGTCCAAACGCCACTGTTAAAATCTACTAGTGTATATAAAACAAAGTCCACCGATATTTTATATTGCGTTATTAAAGTAGTTAATACTGACAGTCTAAACAGGTATCTTTAACACATACTCAGATGAGATCTATGTCAAAGATACATATTCTGCCTGTACAGTGAAACCTGTCTTAAGGGACCACCCACAACACCTGTGAAAAATGGACCTTTCTGACAGATGCTCCCTTAAGGCTGGTAAAATGAAACTAAAATATGCTAATGTGGGATTTTGAGACTGGTCCCTTAGCGCAGGTGGTCCCTTAGCAGAGGTAGGCTCAAAGGCAGGTCCTACTGTATATGCTTATATTACACAAGTCTCAAACTATACAATGTACAACGTGGTGACACCAATGTACAACCTTGATTATTCTTTGTATTTGGTCCTATTCCTACGTATGTCAAAGTGAAGGCAATAAGATAAACCTCTCTCTCTTTCTCTCGCTCTCTCTCTCTCATTCTCTCTCTCTCTCATTCTCTCTCTCTCTCTCTCTCTCTCTCTCTCTCTCTCTCTCTCTCTCTCTCTCTTCTCTCTCTCCCTCCCCCACAGGCGAATTTGTCCAATATTTCATTTGAAACGTATGATACGTAGAAACTCCAAATTTGGCACAATTATACTTCAACAGATGAAGTCTTGCCTTTTTACAATGAAAGGTCATGCTTTTAAAAATTATGCAAATGAGGGCTAATTAAAGTGAACTGTAGTTCGATCATAGCAAGGCAAAGGTCATCTCAAATGTCAAGGTCAAAGGTCAATTTTGGGTAAAAATGTTATTTTAAAGAACAAGGTTTACTTCAGGTAGAGGTCATCTCGAGGTCAAAGACCACTTTGGATGGTGGCTTTCTTCTAGTCATAACTTGGTCAATTTTTATCCAATTTTGTGTTGGACTCAAATTGTAGCTGCTGTAACAATGCACATTTTTGAAGCTTACATGTCACCTCTAAATGTCAAAGATCAACGTCATTTGGACCTTTGAAAGTTACATTTGCCCATGACTCGGCCCATTTCCATCCAATTCTAATCATGTTGGACTCAAATTGTAGGTATTGCAACACTACACATTTGTGTAAGAGCACGGAACCTCTAAAGGGCAAAGTTCAAGGTCATTTGGCTCTTTAAAATTTTCATCTTGTCATAACTTGGTCAATTTCATCTGATTTGGTTCATGTTGGGATTAAATTGTGGGTATTGTAACCCTGTACACTTTTGCAATTCACATGTGACATGTAAACGTCAAAGATCAAGGTCATTTGGACTTGAAATTTTCATCTATGCAAACTGAGTAGTTGACAAGTAAAGGGAAAGATATGGCATTCGTGACCGCTTGCCTGGTATATATTCTGTCCCTCCTCCTATTCCCTCCTCGCCACAATTAATTCGTTTATAGTTACAAACGAGACGAAAATTTTATGGACCAAGAAGAATAGATTATAAACCTGTAAGCTTCCGAAACTTAGTTGCTGTAAAGTATTTGTCCTATTTTTGAAATATTCCCAATAGCCGTTGTACATGCGGGAGCTCATCTTGCGCCATTCTGTTCGTGATGTAATCTTTATCGTTTAGATCTTTATGGATGTCCATCCCGCCTAGTGACCACAGACTACTATGCAATATACTTCTGTTTACATTTATATTTGCTCTTGTAAAAAGATCCGGTTGATTGTCTGGTGAAGCAGACATCGGACAAACAGGCAGACATAGATGGATGGAAAGATGGATGTATGGATAGGTGGATGGATAGATAGATAGATAGATCAACAGACAGAGACAGATGGATGGATGGATGGATGGATGGATGGATGGATGGATGGATGGATGGATGGATGGATGGATGGATGGATAGATAGATAGATAGATAGATAGATAGATAGATAGATAGATAGATAGATAGATAGATAGATAGATAGATAGATAGATAGATAGATAGATAGATAGATAGATAGATAGTACATGTATTTCTAAATCATTTCTGTATGGCGTACTTGTCTAACACACTGCGTTCTTTGAGAGCTTTACTGATAGACTGCAACAGCATCAGCAACCAGAAGCCGCTGTTTTTGCATTGGACCAATATAAACATATTTTCACAGCCACTTTGGATGCAGAATAAAAACCAGAACTGCACAAAGTATATATGTGTTCAGGGACACTCGTTTGATGGTATTTGATCGGTACAGGTAATTAATGAAATAACAACACAACATGTGCTTGAGCCCATGATCAGCTGACATACACTGACCTCAAGATAAGCCCCAGCCTGACCTGAAATGACCCAAGCTCAATTTTGAGCTATGGTGTCTGGATACCAAGATGCTAGCTCCATGCTCGTATGTACTGTGTGTATTTCCGCTGACACGTCTAGATGCACCCCTTTCCTATAAAGTGTCTACCCACCAAAGTTGGTAGCTGCAGGTGCCATGGTTTAGGGAATATAGCCCGGACAAGCTAAATCTTTATGGAAATCAAAGGTCAAGGTTAAGGTCGCCGTGACCAAATTTTGGTGCGCGACACACCCCTACTCCATAAAGTATTGACCCACCAAGTTTGGTAGCTGTGGGTGTAATGGTATCCAACATATGGCCCCCACAAAGCTTAAATTTTAAGGGGGTCAAAAGTCAAAGTCAAAGATCACAGTGACCTAATTTTGGTGCGCAACACATCCCTACCCCATGAAGTATCCACCCACCACCTTTAATAGGTGAAGGTGTAGGTGTAGGTGTATGTGTATGTGTATGTGTAGGTGTTAAGGCGTAAAACAAGAGGGCTGTGTGAACAGCCCGTGCCTCAGCTGATCTTGACATTCATCACACTTGCAGCTCTATGAACTTGGGAAAGGATCAAGGACACCATGTTCTGAGTAAGTCTGACCTTTAAAGAAGAACACCTACATGTGCAACATCAAAGTTCAAGTAGTTCTCAAGTTATAATGAAGAGTAAAATTCATGTATGTTGCACTGTGACCCCAGAAACGAGGTCAAGGTCATTCATGTACTGTCTCAGCATGACCTTCATACAGAATAATTAACATGTGTAGCTAACTCAAAACAGATCTCAAGTTATCAAGTAAACAGTAAATTTCCTGTCAGTTGTCCTGTGAATTAGCATTAGAATGCCCATTGACTTACATAGTAATCAATAGGAAAGCTGCATCGAACGATAAGTACCCGAATTGAAAATCCTTAAAAATCAGGAATCTAAAGCAGTGCCACCTAGTAAACAACTGTTTGACCCTTCCACAACAATATATCCATCACATTTCAGCTTAATCTGAGGGACTGTTCTGACAAGTGAAAAATAGCAAAACCATACAAAAAATTCCTAAAAAAATTGCAGCGCCACCTGGTGAACAAATTGGGAACTAGGTGTCCCCGGGAGTGTCTATGTACGATATCAAAGCAATTGGGTACGCAGTTTCAGAAAAGAAGATTTTATAAGATTTGTCCAAAAAAAAAGAACAAAAAAATTCATTAAAAATCCAAAAATCACTGGAGCATGAACATTTGAACAAAATTGGTAGAAACTCACCCAAGGTACATTGCCACCAAGTTTGAAGTTAATCTGGATGACGGTTTTGGAGAAGAAGTAGAAAATGTGAATTAGCATTAGAATGCCCATTGACTTCCATAGTAATCAATAGGAAAGCTGCATTGACCGACAAGTACCCGAATTGAAAAAATCGTTAAAAATCAGGAATCTGCAGCATTCCCACATAGTGAACAACTATGTTTGACCCTTCTATAAGGAACATATCCACCATGTTTCAGCTTAATCTGAGTAACGGTTCTGGAGAAGAAGTCGAAAATAGCTATAACACACAAAAATTCATAAAAAATTAGGAAAAAATTGCAGCGCCACCTGGTGAACAAATTAAGAACTAGGAGTCCCAGGGAGTGTTCCTGTGTGATATCAAAGCAATTGGGTGAGCGGTTTTGGAGAAGAAAATTTTTCAAGATTTACCCAAAAAAGAACAAAAAAATTCATTAAAAATCCAAAAATCACTGGACCGTGACCATTTGAACAAACTTGGTAGGGACCCACCCAAGGCACATTTCCACCAAGTTTGAAGTGAATCTGGCTGACGGTTTTTGAGAAGAAGTTGAAAATGTGAATTGTGGACGACGGACCGACGGACGGACGGACGGACGACGGACGGACGGACGACGGACGGACGACGGACGACGGACCCTCAAAAAACCTCAGCTGACTGACAAGTCAGCTGAGGTAAAAATATGGCCCGGACAATTTTTGCCGGGAGGATGGAACGACACCATGCAAATCTGTAGTCCCCAGCGGGGGACTATGTAGGGCCCAAGATAGTAACACTTGAACGTGCTCATTTGCATAATTTGTTTCCCTTTACACTGTAAAACTTCAATGGGATTCATTGTTGTTCATGTGCATTATTTGTTCCCCTTCACAACTGTAAAAACTTCAGAGGGATTTTTTGTTGTACAAATGAAGAAATCATATGCAAATAACACCGCCGAATGCTCTCCTCTGGGCCCCTTAAATGGTCTTAAATTAATGCATTAGCAAAAAGCTTAAATTCCAAATCTCTCTCTATATATACATATAAAATCGTCAAACTGCTGCCTGGACCTGTAGATTCCTATCAATAGAGTCTGGACAAAACTAAATTATATAAATGTTTAAGTACATAGGCAAAACCAGCTATGGCAAATTACATTAATTTGAGTAAATCATTTGTGGATGACGTTACAAACTGTGGTAATTATATATCAAACGACGTTGTTGGGATGATTTGTCAGACAAATGAACTGTCCTTAAGCTCACAGAATAAGATTCATTTTATAAGGGTATAAACCGACGCAAGTATTCAGACATAAAGACAATAAGCAATAACCGTGAAAACAACATTTCCAAACTTCCACATGATTTTGAGAAGCTATAATTTATTGTCAATTGGACAATGAAGACAAATTCATAGCAGCAGAGGGATTGCCTTTTGAATGCACTTAAGCAGAGAGGAATATATTTATACATATGTTGTTTCGTAATTTGCATTGACATTGTACAGTTAGCGCAGTGATTGTCTGTTTGTGCCATTCAGTATATTTTAACGTTTTACCAACTGAAAGTTACTGACTATGTTCCGTCTGCCAACTGTGCGTGTTCTCTCTCTCTCTCTCTCTCTCTCTCGCTCTCTCTCTCTCTCTCTCTCTCTCTCTCTCTCTCTCTCTCTCTCTCTCTCCTTCTGTTTTTTTGGCTTATACACATCTATTGGTCGATCTGACCCGTTTGAACCTACTTGCAAATTGTGTATAGAAGTGGAGTGGCCAACAGTGTAATCTTTGAATCATGCTCCATATGTGTTCCGATACTGTGGTAATATTTACTATTATCCTACCTATTGTTGTCAGGACGGTGCCCGCGAAAAATAGGGATTGTCCAAAACTCCAGTTGGGTTCATTTGAGACGTTGTTGACGGCAGACACGCCACGGTTATTGGCCTCCACGATCTCAACGATGAAGTTCTCCAACTCATTATCTGTACAACAAAATAGTATTCATATTAAGTCTGTTGACATCAAATGTTAACACAGAACACTTCAAAAAGACAGATTAATTTGTCATAAATCCTGACACACATCCAGAAATTAGCATGGCAATTCATGCTGACAGATGTTTTTTGTGTAGCCTGTGAGTTTGTCAGGATCCACGACGCCCGTTCTTACCACGTCAGATGTGACCACAATTGATTCCGTCAGTGCTTTTCGTATCCATCAAAGTATTTTTGCGGCCATAATTTTGACCGGACACGGACTGGTATCCCAGCTACTCTCTCAATGGCTACGCAAACTTTCATCCAATCAGAGAGCAGCTGGGATATCAGTGCTGGTAAGTATTAAAAAGGTTTTCCTGCGCAGACCTACGTTTGGCGTAGGTATTCTACTTTAAAAAGGTTTTCCTGCGCAGACCTACGTTTGGCGTAGGTATTCTACTAATAACAGTAAACGTGAAGAGGCCATGCAAACAAAACAAGCAAGAACAAGATGGCGTCTCTGTTAATTACAGGAATAACAAAGTGCTATAAAAATAAATTCTAAGCATATCTATGCCATGACAATTACATGCTGGATAACAGTTGTATCCTACTGATTGGCTGAAACGTTTTGAGATAGTTTATGGTGAGATCGCAATCGGAAATTGTAGCTTGTAGCTGTTATTGGTGCGGCTAACGAGCAGATTGGATTTGGAACGACAACTACAAAATATGGGTTTAATATCCTATAGAAACTATATCCCCAATGTTGTCCACCTGACGATGTAGTACGTAAGCTGCTCATTTTCAAGGTAATACAAGCGCAAGTACAGAATCAAAAGGTGTTTTATTGTTTCTCTGGTCTATTCAGTTATCTCGGAATAGAGCCTGGTATTGTGTCGTTAAAAAGTCGGTGTATTTTTTCACCTGATAAAATGGGTGTTGACTGTGTAGTTGTATAAAATCAAATTCATTACACAAAGGCGTCAAATGGATATCCATTTAGCAGAGCGCCCTTTGCTCTGCTTGATTGCACTCGTGCTAGGTAATACTACAATAAACATATTGTGGTGCAAGCAACACCAGCATCTTGGACTGGTGTTACACAGCTAAGCCATAGGCTATCCATTACATTTGATATTTTATTAACTCTTTTATGCCCGTACAGACGTTTAAAAGCAATGTACAAGAATACAGTAATAGTACAATTGTATTTTGACAGATAGAAATTGTCTCGTCTCAAAAAGCAATGCGTTAAGTACCAAGCCACGCATGCAGTTCATAAGTTCTGGATCGTATGGTGACATTGAGAGTTGCACACGATCTTTATTTGACAAAGAGAGAAAGTTCGGGAAACTAGCTGTTATTGAGAAGAAAGAATTTCTTATGTCATATAAATTACAGGAAATAAGTAAGTGAAGTACGTTAAGTCGTCTTCAGTTACAGAATTAGGACAGAAAAGGCAGATGCTCTCACTTATAAGTTCTTTAGAATAGCGACCCGTCTCTATACGCAATTTATGATTACTGTGCTAAATTTTGTTAAACTCTGGCACATCTTGAGACTAGCGACGTTAGAGAGGTAGTTTTCAGCTGAATAAGAATGTTTGAAAAGGCTATAGAATCTAAGATTGGTATTCGATCCATGTTTGACCCTATGTTACTGTAATTTTGAGAAAAGGAACTGTTGATATTGATAAAGATGACGTTCCTCTAACTTTGTCAAAACACGTGCTACGTCAAAGAGTGGCCTTCCTGGCTGATTCAGTTTTACCCATATATTACCCATACCGTTATTGTTGAGTATATAAGCCTTACTGCTGTAGCCCAACTCCTGTGGCCTCTAGAATCAAGATCTAAGGCATTGTTGTACGAGTGTTTCATAATGGGACCGTCCGAGTGGGACATTACTCTGAACGAATATCTAATCATGCGAATCTTAATTTCAAATTCTAAAAGATATATACCAAGTTTAGCCAATGCAGCTGAATTTAAAGCTTCTTTAATGAGGCCGAGAATAAATTTACAAAGTCTACCACGACTTTGTTAGGAGGTTTAAAATTAACAACGTTTTCTACGTGCGGTTCACGAGCAACCAAAAGACGATTAAAAGACGCGGTAGACCACATTTCACAACCGTACAGTAGTATCTGTTTTACATATGTATCAAATAAATATAGTTGCAATGCGATACAAACGGGTAAAGTATGTTGGCAAATCGGCTAAGAATTCAATCATGGGCCCTTTTTCTAACTGTTCCTATGGATGTTTTAGATACAGCTACACTTCTCCTTTCTATTCATCCGGTCGAAATAACTCGTGTTTTACTAACAGACTTCGAACATGCGTCAACATGAGAAATCCCAGAACCGCCCATCAAAGTTTAATAAGACATATAATATATTTCTAGTTTTACAACAACATAGAAAGGCCATCTTGAAAACAAACACGAATCTGGACCGTTACTGTATTTCGACGTCACACGTAAATGTTTGTATCTGTGTATATACGCTTCTGCAATCTGTGACAATTGATCAGGAGCTGAAGCAAACAATCAATAGGAGACATTCATATTTAACTTCAATCCTGCTCACTTCCTGTGTTGCCGGTGCAACAGACTGATGCTTCCACCATGATCAGGGCAAATTTGTATTATATACTACATAAACATCCATAAATAATACATTTTCAACCAAAAGAGAGCCCAGTTCTAATTATTTCAGACATCCTTTATGTTTCAAATATATGTTTATACATTTTCTTAAGATTATTGTGTGTTTGTGTTGTTCATTACATGGATCTGCCTGATGTAGGTGGCTCCCTGTTTTGCTGACTAGGTGTTAGAGTAGGACCGCATTTAGATATGAATACATCCTATTCTGCCAACTTAATATATGTAATATATCCAGAACTAATTCACCATATTCACCAATGACAAGTGTACTTTTATTTCTGGTGTTAACTTACTGAGTCCACTCACTAAAAATTTATAAATTTCCCGCGATGCCATGTTTTTGCAATGGTCACTTTGACGTTAGATGGCGTCAATGGGATTGAAACCTTACACTACAATGACTTAGTTCCTCTATGATGTTGATGCCATGTCACTGGAATTAATGCATCCAGTGTAAAACAAACAAACAAAAAATATGACGACGTAAAGTATTCTATATTAAGGGCTTAGGAATCACCTTGTCTGCAAAGCAGACCTTCTGCTTCCCAGTCTATCGTTTAAAAGTAGAATCTGTTCAGTAGGCAAGGGATAACTTACAAGGTATCCCATAGAAAAGGTTAACTTTTTTGCATAACACCCAGATTTTACTATCCAGACACACCAATGCCGTGCCTGAATTACAAGAAATAAAAGTAGGACCGCAGTGATGAAATAAAGCTACTTTTCAACCATACACATGTGCTGCTTACTGTCCACAGCTGAGTACAGTTACCCTTGTGATTAGTCAATATTAGCATTGTTGTTGTGTGTTTGGGTCGACATGTTGCACAGGCCACATCAATTACACACCGCCATGCACGCCAACGCAGACATACATAACTCCTAATATGTCTTTATTAACTCAATACTACCTTTTCAAGCCATTATTTCCCTTTAAGAACACTCGATCTTGGCGTACTTTGTCACATTATTGAATATGATACCGTTGGGTACTCGAATAATCCTATTAGTGTTAGATAATTTCAATCCATAGCTTGATGTCAGCTGAATCGATGATGACGACCTGTGCGTGTATGTATGCTGAAAAAAAACTTGAATTTCCAGTGGCCTTAAAACGCAGCTTTTTCCGATAACAATCCGCATCAATGCGAAATGTATATCTACTACAAAATTGAACCTTCACAGCTACATGAAAAATACAGGAACAAGATGATGATGATGACAGCGATGGCGAAATGATGTATTGGTTCGAAAAATGAACTCCCTACAAAATACGAAAATATAGTTTATATCTGTATCGTGATAAAAGAAGTCTAACGGTTTGACCATTCGCGCCACGGCGGGAGGAATCACAGTATCGATAATCGAAGTAAAATTTGTTGACATCCTTAAGTTAATTCTAGTTCTATACATACCAACTAAGATGCACGTAAGATATTACATTGTATATCGCATGGTATAGTATAAACATATTTATTTTCTCTGGATTGCCTAATAGTACACAAAGACTAATCTGGAGGCTCTCCAGTACATAAAAAGACACACAGGAATATATACAATACACACTGGACGAGAACAGAAGACTAAATTCACGGCTTGTACACGAATAATACAATTGATGCCAGATAGTGGAGACTTATAATTAGATCATATACTAAATTAGTAGATGAAAAGTCTAGATTCTGATAAGAATGTCTGAACAGCCTCAAAGATGAATACATTATCAGTGTCTGGCAAGTCCTCACTACCTTTCAAGAGAATATTTAGTAAAATGTCACTAGAGCACTGAACTATTAAAGTCGGATTTACACCTGGAGCGAGTAAGTGACACACAGTGTTCAGTAGACGGACCCTTTGCACAGTGAACTTGGGGCAGAACAAAAGGTAATGTTTCGTATCTTCAGTGGTATGAGAGCATGCACACGTTGAGGCTGGAAGGATATTGACATGATGTAGATGGGCGTTTAAAACAGAGAAGTTAAGACGTAGCTGCGTGTGGCATATGTTCAGAAAACGACTTCCATGTTTAAAGTATGTGGGCTTTTTGTCAACACTTAAGAGTAATAGATTTAGTATCCTTGAGGTCAGGGAAGAGCTCACCTCGATATGTGACATGGTAAAACCTAACGTTTGCTCTGCATAATTAGTAAATAATTCACCAACCTTAGCATGATTTGCGTGGTAATTACATATTAGACAATTATATTGTAATTTTCGGTGGATAACCACAATGTTGTGATCATTGCTAATGTCCTAGTAATAATAAGTAAATGGTATTATTATGTAAGGAACTGCTCCACACACTGTGGAAAGCTATGCAGGCTAATGAATAATTAAAACATTGAGAAGCAAGGTTAATGCTCATATGCCAAAGCTATACTTGACATCTGCTAAGACTGTCCTTACAATATATCTGTAATGCGACTTAAAATGAAGTGACTTTTTTATGGTAAAGTATGGCATCAAATATAAAGAGAAACCTAACAAACCCAAATATGTTAAGCCCACGTACAGTTTGAACAATATCAAGTCAGATATTCAAAGAGCAAAGTCATATTTCATACCACTGACTAAAAAAACTACACAGTTCTGAATCATTACAACAATTATTTTGAATAAGGAACAAATCACAGTAACATAATTTGGAATTAAGAAGAAAATTTCAGGCTTTATTATCCTTAATAAAAAATCGTGGCATCAGCGGGGAACCAGTGCAAGACTTGTATGGTATGGTATGGTATGGTATGGAATGGTATGGAATGGTATGGAATGGAATGGAATGGAATGGAATGGAATGGGAAAGGAACAGAAATGAGACAGGAACAGGAACAGGAACATAACATCAGAGGAGAGGAGAGGAGAGGAGAAAAGAGAAGAGAAATGAAAGAATTTGGACCGATTCTCTTGCTCAGGTAGTTTATAACTTAAGTTTTTAAACCAAAATTATTATTCTGGGTTGTTCAAGACATATATATATATATATATATATATATATATGACAGTTGTGTGGAATTTTTGTCACGAATGGAGCCTGAATGAAACTTATTTTCGAGAAACTGGTTATGTTTTTGTGAATCTGGGCGTCTGATTCGAACGCCGAAAGGGTGAGAACACACTCGATCTGATCACGCGGCTTACGTTATTGATTGCGAAAGCGCAAAGAAAAAATTCAAATACTTGAAATTCTCCCTGCATTTTCTAATGCGTTTGTACTTTGGGATGCGAATGTCCATTCGAATGCATCGCATCCAAATATGCAACGAGTCGGGTGCGTCACGTTCTCAGCCAGCCCCATTTCTGAGGCACGGATCGTGTTGTTTTAAGATGGGCACCCCCTCCTGTCCATCACAAAATAGCGGCTCGATGCCTCATACTGGAGCTAGTTCTCAGCCAACAACACTCATAACAAATCCTGACGTCACCACACTGATTAACCAACGGGCTAATCTTACAATCAATATGATCCTAGCCAGCGGACCCGTGAACAAGATAAAAGCAATGACACTCTACATTCTCTACAAGATTCACTGTCTGCTGAGACAAGCTCAGTTGATCACAGTTTGCCAGGGGACTAAATAACACAATCAACAACAATTGCTACTGCCCTCACTACGTATGTATAGTGCAGGTAAAGCCATACCACCATATTGGTCTTATTCTCCATAGCTCTTGAACCCGACAAAGTCTGTAAGTCTGTTTATTTTTCCCATACAATGCACTGGTTGACTGGTTGTACACTGTCCCTGATCAATGCTTTAACAGTAATATCTGGATGGACATTGTCAGTAATTGCGATTGCTCTGATACTGATGAAAACAAATCACATACCGTAAAATTTGTTATCGAGGTAACAACTTTATATGCGCCTTGTATTTTATTACTTCAAGTATTTTTCACTGGTTATCAATTTCATAGTGAATTCATATCAGCGTTTGCACGCCAGCACCACAACACATCATGCGTAAACCAGTATAAAATAAAAGTTGATAATTTTTTCGAAACAACTGACCGTAATGATCAAAATTTTACTTGCGAAACCCATTCAAATATATTTAAATATAATACACACCCACAACCCCCATATATATATATATATCCATCTACACAGACTTAGTGTCCTTCCGTTTCCAGCATTCAAAAGCCTAATTCATTAAGTACCCGCCACTAATTCATGAAATGTTCTCTCTCAATGTCCTTTGTCGTGCACTTGTAATCAACATCAAATATACTATCAGGTCATCCAGTAAAAATAAATGTAGTAGTAGTAGTAGTAGTAGTAATAGTAGTAGTAGTAGTAATAGTAGTAGTAGTAGTAGTAGTAGTAGTAGTAGTAGTAGTAGTAGTAGTAGTAGTAGTAGTAGTAGTAGTAGTAGTAGTAGTAGTTATCTTCTATTGTATGGTCTGTTCAACCAGACGGACATAACTTTCAATCTTGTCGCTGGAACATATGTTTCTTAGTAGCGCAGGTAAGCAGTGTCGCAAATTACCCTTATAGTCTCAGAACTTTCAACAAAGCCCTACAGTTCATATGAATAGGATGTATTCATATTTAAATGTGGTCCTACTCTAACACCTATTGAGCAAAAGAAGGAGCCACCGGCATCAGGGCAGATCCATGTGTTCAGCATGATCAAAAGTACTTTCTCAATAAAATAAACAACACGAACAAAGAATAATCTTAAGAAAATGTTTAAACATATATTTGAAACATAAAGGATGCCTAAATTGATTAGAAATGGGCTCTCTTTTGGTTGAAAAGGTGTTAATTATGGATGTTTAATAGTATATAATACAAATCTGCCCTGATCATGGTGGAAGCATCAGTCTGTTTCCCTGGCAACACAGGAACTGAGCAGGATCGCACTTAAATAGGAAAGTCTCCTATTAGCGCGAGATCTCAGCGACCTGACTACGTGCAGCTTAACCACCTTCCACAAAGTTATCCTCACGTGGGGGTTTACTGGAGGAACGGATGCATAGTGAGCGCAATTACTTTAAATTGCCGATAAAACCGGCAGTGTCACTGAAGCAAGAGGTTTAAAAGGACTTGGGATACAAACTAACGGGTCCACTTTCCGCTCGATAATCCTTTCAGAGCAAGCCAGGTTTGTCCTCGGACTGTTTATGTCCTTATTGGTGATATCATAATTCGATTACCTGCGGTGATGAAACCGCATGGCATCAGTGACGGGTCCACCACAGCGAGTCTCAACGTACCCCCTGCGCAATCAACACCAAATCCATACATTTTAGCCCAAGATTCGGCATTCGTGTAAAAGTTTTCACGACAGACGCACTTCCTTCCATTACTATCACAGTCCTGCCTTCTAACATCCACCACTGACGCGGATAAAGGAGTGTCCAAATATAACATTTGTTTAATTTCGAAATAATATAATATCTGTTACAGAGATGGGCTACTGAGATGTATCCTAAATGTAGTGTTACAACTGCCCTCATACTGCAATTTTAGTCCTGTAGCATACAGTGTCTTTCAGGGGACATACCGACACCTAAATAAGAGAGGATACTGAAACTGTCCAATTGGAACACATGGATAATGTTACACTAGCAACAGCCAGTATCCTCCCAAGGGAAATACAATCTCCCCATTGAAAGAACATCGAGAGTCAGTATATCCCTCACGTTCTATATTTGCGGAAACAGCGACTCTAATGACGTTTTGCGCCATGACGTCACTCACGTTGCAAGGGTGCCTGCCGCACGAGATGCATGACCTGGCAGGACAGTAGTTTAGGCCTATTTCTTCCTGAAGGGGAGGTGGGCTTTTCTCAAACAAAATGATGAACCAGAAATTGTATGTTTTGGCTACTGAATAGGTATGTAGCATTTTACATAATCCCAGGAAAAGCTGCATTTGCCTTTTTCGTCTTATTATGGCATATACATTTAGGATACAAAGATCATCCCATGGCTAAATCAGTATCCTACCCTGTACAGTTCCCCCTCGAGCTGTACCCTCCCTCGACCCTTCGGGTCTCAGGAGGATACAGGCTATCAGAGGAACTGTACTGGGTAGGATACTGATTTAGCCATGAGATAACCTTTAAGTATCCCCTACTTTCTGCCGTATTACATTGAAAACCCATTGGATATGGCCCGTGTGATATAGTTGACCATATCCCATAGGTGGGACTACTTTTTACCATATTTGGAAAGTCACGAAATATGGTTTACCAAATATGGCAGGAATCAATTTTGATTTGGCATGACTATGGGTCAAAGGTCAACTAATTTTTTTTTATCAGCACTGAAGGGAGTCCCGCCAACTATCATTCAGCATCTGAGTGGGCACAAAAATGTGCAGTCCGTGAACAATGGGAGATGTGTATATTAATTTCCCGCCACAACTGCATACCTGATTGCCTAGTTTCGCTTGGCGGGATATGGCGAGATACGGGTCGGTACCTGTGGGGACAAGCGGGATATTACTAATATTTTGGAAATAAAAAATATTAATTCAAGACAGACGGAAATGTTTCCTTATATATGGCTCGAGAAATACTAGATGAATACCAGTTTGGCATTTGTGAAATTAATTGTTTCAAAAAAACGCTAATTTTGTGAGAAATGAACATATAGCCCTGTCTGTGACGTTGATGTGGCCCTCACGTCCCCCGTGATCGCCTGGCGTCAACCCCGTGCTTAGTGGCGGGAAATAAGTATGCATACGACGTATTATGCGACAAAAATCAACAGGACGCCATGTGCAGCAGCTCGCAATGCTGCCGTCAGTGATGGGGCAATCTGACGGCTCTTACTTGAGCTCCACGGGTGCATACTTTGGAATGTTTGCTGGTACAACATTCCAAGGCAATGTAACCTTCCAATTCTCCTCTCCACCAAATTAATTCCATATAGAAATAATAAAAAGGTGACTTTTCGTCAAAAAAATCCGCCATTAGGTCTATGGTCGACCGCTTTTCTTTGTTGTTTAAATTCTATATTCATACGCGCGGCATGACTGTTAGAAAATCTGATGCAATGTAGTGAAATAAAATGGCACTAGTGATATAATTGTCTTTTTGTCTCCTTTCTTAATGGACCGTTGGGGATAAATACAAAATAATCCTCGCCGTTAATCTGTCTAAACCAAATCCCCCTCTCCCCTTTGCACAAGTAAAGGTCTACATCGGCAGTTTTTCCTCTCTGTAGATTTAGGTCCTATTGTTTCTTTGTTTGCATGAGTGAAGATTATCTCCACTACTTTTCTGTGCTCGACGCTTCAGGTTGTGTAGGTGCGTCGTTTTAAACACAAGGAGATATTTTTCAAATCTTTCTGTTTTTCTCATGTCTATTTTTTTTTTCTTTTTTCTTTTTTTTTTTTGGACTAACCAGTGTCACGTGATCTATTCGTGTGATTTGTCTGTCACTCGCGTGGAACTGTCTTCATTCAGAAACGCTTCTTCTTTTGTTTCTTTCCATATATCATAAAATACTGTAGGGCAGTCTTAGTTGTGTTTTTTGAGAATTAAGTATTATTAAACTAAAGATAGCTTTTCATCTTTCAATCTTTTAACACTTGGAAGATACACTTAGTACAATTCCTGTATTGGTGGATAACAGGGGTACACTCTATATTTAATCAGTCAAATACCTCAGGTTATCAAAGCAGATAATATTCTAGAATGGAGGGATTAAGCTCGCACCAACATGGACCATCGACCATGAGTATGCACGTGGGTCGGTGTCCTCTGCATGTCAAACTGAACTAAATGAAATCAAAGCTGAAACTGAAACGTTCAAATTTTGTGCTGAATCGAGGGAATTATTTCTTGATCAGGGATAAAATCGTGGTGTTATAAGCAGGAGGTCAAACAGAAAATACCAGATGGTCATTGTCGTGCTGTGCTGGGTCGGCAGCCGTGGCGTGGGATGAGGCACTTATGCTCAGTGCCAAAACAGCTGACTTGCAATTTAAAATACCTTCAGCTTTGGGAAAGGCATAAAAACAAGGCTCATTAAATGTGCATATTTGATACGGTTTCTGTCTGGGTTTTTGCAATAGTGTTCATCTAATGTTAAAATTTGTATAATCCACTGACAAGATCAAGTAAGGTAAGTGAGAACAGACAAATAAGAGCAAGAAAGTTAAAAGCGTGGTGTTATCCATCACTAGGGCTATCTTTGTACTTGTCACCGAGGCTCCAAAGGCAGCAAAACAGAGCTGATTTTGACCATCAAATGATATTTTTGAAGCTGCACACTGAATATCAGCACGGGCAATATTTGAAAATTACTGTCGGGGGTGCATTCAACACTCGCATTCGGCAATGTAAACGTCATATTTTGTTGGTACATTTAATGTATTCAAAATTTATTTGCGCTGAAGAATTCATTTTCTCTCTATATGCAGCTGTGCCACCACTTAGTCAACATTTCACCTGATTTTTTAGTGCATTTACACAAGAACAAAATTTTAATTATAGAGGTGCCACGAAACTTCTTTCCAATTTAATTATAATTTAAGAAATTACAAACAGATCTTTCCATGCTGAGTGCTGGCGGGGACCTAAACGCACCCC
This sequence comes from Hermodice carunculata, assembly GCA_964020975.1. Classification (NCBI taxonomy): domain Eukaryota; kingdom Metazoa; phylum Annelida; class Polychaeta; order Eunicida; family Amphinomidae; genus Hermodice; species Hermodice carunculata. The sequence goes on along the minus strand of OZ026615.1, from coordinate 97,035,653 downwards.
TGTTAACTTCAATTACCGCAGCTACAAGTCGTTCGATGATGAAAAATTTGTTGTAGACCTGCATTCCGCTCCCTTCCACGTACCTGGGATTTCCGACGACGTGGACGACGCCATCTGGTTTTATGACATTCTATTTAGTGAAATTATTGACCAACACGCACCAATAAAACGCCAGCGTACTAGAGCCAACAATGTACCCTTCATGAACGGCGAATTGAGAAGGGAAATAAATGTTAAGCGCACCCTTCGTAAGAAGAGCAAAAAATATAGAAGATACTGGGAAGCATATCGTGTGCAAAGAAACAAAGTTACCTCTTAACGCAAGCTTTCCATCAAACGATACTTGAGAGATCGATGTGGTGATAGTAGCACACAACAGTCCTTTTGGAAAAAAGTTCGACCCTTTCTTAGTGATAGCTCAAGAAGTAGTAAGAGTAGTACCATCTTCTTAATGGAAAATGATTAACTCCTGCACGATCCAAAAGATATTTGCGAAACCTTAAATAATTTCTTTACATTTGTATCCAAGCCACAGGACAGCCCAGGATCTGTCCCTCCGGACAATCCGTCTGATGCGCAACATGATACTGAGCATGAAAGTCTCAAAAAAAAATCACTCCTGCCATGAAAGGAAATGACCATATCTTTGAATTCCACTCAATTACCGAGAATGAGGTTCACCGACGACTGTCGAAGTTGAATCCGAAAAACGCAACGGGGCCAGATGATATTCCAGCTACTGAAAATAGGAGCAGAAGCTTTCAGCCCACCCATACCTACGATCATAAATATGTCACTTGAAACCGGTAGGTTCCCGTTGGATTTAAAAAAAAAAACCAAATGTCCACCCTGCATATAAAAAGTCCGATCACTTAACAAATCAAACTATCGCCCAATAAGCATACTATCAAGTGTCTTCAATTTTTTTGAAGGTGGTTTCTTTGAAGACAGATTGAACTCTCTTCTATGTGCAAAAAGGAAAAATTATAGCTGTCAAAAGTTTCTCATCAGAATAGTTCAAAATGGAAGCTTGAGACTGTAGGGGTTATCTTGATGGACTTATCGAAGGCGTTTGACTGCCTCCAGCATGATCTTCTACCTAAAAAGTTAAGCAGTTTCGGATTTTTAGAATATGAATGTAAACTGATCCGCAGCTACCTAAGCGACCGCGAACAAAGGGTGAAATGTGCAGGTTCTTTCAATGAATGGACTAAGATACTAAAAGGGGTCCCACAAGGTAGTATTCTTGGGCCTCTGCTTTTCTACATCTTCATGAACGATTTCTTTTTTTTTCCTCAGTGAAAAATAGGACCTCTATAATTTTGCGGATGACAACACTATATCTTGTCATCACGAAGATTTGTCAAGGATATCCTGGAGGAAGGTAACAAGTCGGCATTCAATGGTTCCAAGAAAATGGCATGAAGGCTAACCCAGATAAGTTTCAGGCAATGTTACTCTCTACCAAATTCTCATGCCCTACTAGCGACTTTACTCTATAATAGACGGGGTCCAAATCAAGCTAGAAAAATCTGGAAAATTCTTAACCATTTACATAGATGGTAAACTCAAATTCCATGACCATATTACCTACATATGTAAGCACGCTGCCAAGCAAATAAGTGTATTAAGACGTTTCTCCGTGATTCTCAGTCAAAAAGAAAAGATGCAAATATTCAATGCTTTTATATTATCCAACTTCCAACTACTGTCCTATGCGGAGAAACAGATGTAAACAAAATGAAAAAGATCCAAGGAAAAGCTCTTCGTCTTGTTTTCAATGACCATAATACATGTATTTCATATTCCAATCTCTTGCAAGGAGCAAATAAATCTTCACTATACTTAAACCGCTTAAGGAAACTGTCCATAGAAGTTTACAAAGGTCTTACGCACAGCAGCCAATCTTTCATGGACAACATGTTTCAAAAAAAAAAAAAAAAAAATCCTTATAACTCAAGAGGTAACGACAAAATCCAACAGCCTGCTTACAATACGATCACCAATAGAATAAACTGTACGCTACCAAGAGGCCAAGTTATGGAACACGCTTCCCCCAGACCTAAAGGCAGCAACTACACGGTCTTATTTCAAACGTCTTTTACAAAAAATGGCGTGGCCCTACGTGCTCATGCTCAATGTGCATTCTGTGCCACAGCAGAAGGTGATGTCTCAAAGATGTTGATGCGGATTTGAAGCCGTTGAACTATGTATATAGTTTCATCGTGAAGTCGATGTACATATCATTCCATTTTATCTTTTAGTGGGGAAATAGTGCCTCGGCGCTAATGTTTCTTGTATATAGAATTCGACATGAAATAAAGATTACTATCCATTGTTGCCGTTGATGCTAAAGTCAACGTTAACAGCGACCACAACATAGCTATACTGCCTACAGCTGAGGTTAACAGCGACCACAACATAGCTATACTGCCTACAGCTGAGGTTAACAGCGACCACAACATAGCTATGCTGCCTACAGCTGAGGTTAACAGTGACCACAACATAGCTATACTGCCTATAGCTGAGGTTAACAGCGACCACAACATAGCTATACTGCCTACAGCTGAGGTTAAAAGCGACCACAACATACCTATACTGCCTACAGTTGAGGTTAACAGCGACCACAACATACCTATACTGCCTACAGCTGAGGTTAAAAGCGACCACAACATAGCTATACTGCCTACAGCTGAGGTTAAAAGCGACCACAACATACCTATACTGCCTACAGTTGAGGTTAACAGCGACCACAACATAGCTATACTGCCTACAGCTGAGGTTAAAAGCGACCACAACATAGCTACACTGCTTACAGCAGAGATGTGGACAGAGATCTCTTTCCACATCCTTGCCCACATTCACACAATGACATTGCGATTTGTCCTCACTGCTGTGCCAGTGAGTACTTTCAAGTACAGTGGTACCTGCTGTATGTGGCCACCCCTTCTGCTACGAAAAAGTGGCCACATACAGCAGGTGACCTGTCAGCACAGGTAAATTTTACAAAGAAAGTGACTCCTATGTCCGAGCCTAGTGACCACAAAAAGCAATGCGGCTGCTGATGGCAGTGGTTGCATACAGCAGGTACCACTGTAATTCCAGTTCACTGACCATAGCCAGACAGTACATGTCAAAAAATAAAACATATAGGGTGATCGCATGAGTTGCAGAAGTAGATCAGATCGCACATGACTGTGGAAATCACTTAGCATTTGTCACATATTGGCGTTATTGATCCAGAGATTTTGTCAATACAGATATGAGATAGGGACTGGGCTCATTCACCTAAATATATGGTTAACCCTTTAACTGCTGGGAACAGTTCCCTGATAAAAGATGCTTTGGATACCGTGCACGATCAAAACAGTTAAAAAAGGTCGTCCGCCACGGCTCCTCGTCGTTGTCATCTTCCCTTCCAGGTATACATATGACACCCAAACTCAATTGATATTTTCGAAAGTCACGTTGGCAATTGTTAACCTTTGACGAAAATTTCGTATTATCTGAACAGCGGCATGATAAAACACCCAAGCAAGTTAGTTTGCACTTTTGCATGCGCAGACAATGTTATCATTATTATTGACAAAACGTCAAATAATACTGTCCGTGAGAAATATTGAACTGGATACTGGAGAACATTTTGTCCATGGTTTACCTTAATGTCCCAACTTTCAATTTCGGAATATGAGCTATAAAGATATTTTGAAAGTAACGAACGTGCATGTAGTGACTGATTATTACACACACACACACACACACACACACACACACACACACACACACACACACACACACACGATGCGATTTCAGTGTGCAGAAAGACGCATTGTGTTTTGTATAATGGTGTCACGTCTGAAAATTTGCGGCTCCCACGCACCACATCAAAAGAAGACGAGCCTACTGCCAACATCAGTTTATTAACCCTTTCCCCCTTGAATTAATACTGTGTCAACAGCTTTCCTCGGCATGGGTTGGCTACTTAGTGCCCAAGCTGTTCACCTGGGTCATGTCTTGACAGGTCTCATCTTCAATTCTCAGTTAAATTGTTTTTCATTGCTGTTGAAATCAGTTGAAAACGCTGAAGCAGACGACATTTGCCCACCAGCCGGTTTTGGCCGGTTTAAGGGGGAAAGGGTTAAAAATCACATCAAGACTGTTATTTCGACGACAGTCAAGTCATTTGTCTAAAAAGAACAAACTTGTAATTCAAGATTACAGCGACCTCATATTTCTCCAGTGGTACGAACAGAACAAGATCATAGCAACCAGAAACGGGCTACCTGAAAATACTCTCCGCATTCGTGACATACCTGATCAAATTTCCCTGTGGAATCGCTTTCAACATGTTTTAAAAAGTGATATAATTTGTTTAATCTAAAGTAGTGGGTGATGTTTAATTTTACCAGGCATTCTGTGCGATAAATAGTAGACTCGTTGGAACAAAAGCAACTTAATGAATAAGCTCTCATATATCTTACTGTTGAAAACAGCCCATGCCTTTGAATCACACAGAATCTAACCATGATACCACACTGCAGGTCGCTGTGTCCAAGCTAAATCGAACGCCGTAAAGTGTCTCCAATCTAGACATATTAAACTAAAGCAAATCAAATGAAATTCGTTCACTTTGATTGTTTTATCTGGTCTCTGACCGTTGCCCTTATCAGCGCATATACATCAGCATAGCCTTGGAAACGCGCCGCTTGGCACTGAATGGTGCACCATATGGTCGCCCATCCTGTCATTTACAATCTCTAACATTTATTCCATTAAACGGAAAAATTGCACATTTATGAGGTCACTTATGTTTACTCCCATATTCGCCAATTGTATTGTTAGACTTCAAATGAACAGTCCAACGTGATAGACGGAACCACATGTGATTCTGAAACAGTACAGGACCTATTTACTTTAAGATGTCAAGAAACAATAACAGAAGGGGGGTAACGGGGGGGGGGGGTCGGTACGCTGGTACAGGTAATTATTTTTCTAGAGTACGCAGTACGGAAAATAAAAATCTTTCAAAATTTTGGATAGTACGAAGTATGTAAAATAAGAGGGCTTCCAGTACGCCAGTACGGTAAATAAAAAGCCCAAGTACGCCAGTACGGGAAACCCCTTACCGACCCTCATAACAGACTGCCTGTCAGACTTTGATGACAGTACATCAGTACATGTATAACTACATATAATGTGTATGAATGTATATGTATATATATATATATATATATACACACACATATATATATATATGTATATATATATATATATATATATATATATATATATATATATATATATATATATATATATATATATATATATTAGTGTGCAAGGCTACGAAAATGCCCAAAGAGAAGACCGTGAATCTTTTTCTTTTAGTGAGTGATCGAGATGCAACTTAGCAGTCTTCTGTAAGCGGCCCAGTTTGAGACGCAACATAGCAGTCTTCTTTAAGCGGCCCAGTTTGAGACGCAACATGGCAGTCTTCTGTAAGCGGCCCAGTTTGAGACGCAACATGGCAGTCTTCTGTAAGCGGCCCAGTTTGGGCAGTCTTCTGTAAGCGGCCCAGTTTGAGACGCAACATGGCAGTCTCCTGTAAGCGGCCCAGTTTGAGACGCAACATAGCAGTCTTCTGTAAGCGGCCCAGTTTGAGACGCAACATGGCAGTCTTCTGTAAGCGGCCCAGTTTGAGACGCAACATAGCAGTCTTCTGTAAGCGGCCCAGTTTGAGACGCAACATGGCAGTCTTCTGTAAGCGGCCCAGTTTGAGACGCAACATAGCAGTCTTCTGTAAGCGGCCCAGTTTGAGACGCAACATGGCAGACTTCTGTAAGCGGCCCAGTTTGAGACGCAACATAGCAGTCTTCTGTAAGCGGCCCAGTTTGAGACGCAACATGGCAGTCTTCAGTAAGCGGCCCAGTTTGAGACGCAACATAGCAGGCCGGGCTTCTCCGTTTCTCTTCACGGTCCACTTTGCCTTGAGTGGAGGACATGCTGAAGATAGTTTGTCCAGCAGGCAGGCAGAGCATCAGACGATGCGCATGAACACGTGATGGCATTTTTAATGTGTATATTTATGTACAACCAAAACAAAACGATTTTAAGGTTATGTAATGTATTTTGCTTTGCAACAAATTACATCATTCATTGGATACTATCTGCTATGATATTTAACAATTTTAAGCAAAGGCGTAAGAGAAGGAAGAATGTTCCTTCAAGCAATCATCAGACACACACTTACATGTTTGTGTTGCAACAATATCACCTTCAAACTTTAATCAAGGCAACTGAAACTAAATGAATTCATACATTTTTATCGTTTGTTGACAGAATGGTGACACGTTGTAACAAATTTGCAAGTGTTAAATAACGATATTGGAAATTTGCGGGTTGAACGGATATTACATTTTGTGTAATCAATGCGCCCTGTTTTCATTTCTGTTGCGATAAACATTTGTATCAGTCCGCCCAAACAGCGGCAAAGTGATACTGTAATAATATATAAACATGTGTAGTAATGTGTACTGTAGCAACACAAATATGTAAGTGGACAAAGCGATACTGTAATACATGAGCATGTGTGGTAAAATGGTACTGTAGCAACACAAACATGTAATCGGTCACAGTGATACTGTAATAATACATGAACATGTGTGGTGAAATGGCACTGCAGCGACACAAACATGCAAATGGTCAAAGTGATACTGTAATAATATGAACATGTGTAGTACAGTATCACTGTAACAACACAAACATGCAAATTGTCAAAGTGATACTGTAATAATATTAACATGTGTAGTACAGTGGCACTGTAACAACACAAACATGTAAGTGGCATTGTAATGACTTTAGCTTATTGGCTTCAGAGCCTGTTGGCCAATTGTGTTCAATAAAATATGTTTAAACTAATGACATTAAGATATTGCCTGCACACAAGTGGGCTTATCGTCTACAGCATGCTTGTTGTCCTGTCAATATCCATCCATTTATTTCTACAACTCAACATGAACTCACGAATCACTATTTTAAGATGCAATACATCTTTTTGCCGGATCAAGTGCTGTGGATTAATAATTGATCATGGCTTTACTCACATCATCAACTGACGTTTCACACAATCATCCCATTTTACTGGCTGTTACAATGACACTCTGCATTTCGTTTTACTCACACATGGATTAAGAATGCAAGTTTATGTACATATTCAAAAATTTGCTGCTTTAATCAGTGCATACATATTGCTATTCACAGGTCAGCCAGGGCACATGCATGCAACATAACTTGACAAGTCATGAACTGTTGTGTCCAATAGAGCATTGTTACCAAAATACAAGTATATCTTATCCATCCTTCGTGTACTATTAGACAAGGTGCCATCATCAGTCACACGGTTCCCTCGGCATTAACCAGATCGTGTAATATTGCGGTGTGTTTGAAAAACACTTCACTGTATTTGTTTGGGGTACATGCACTAAATGCCAAGGACTTCCTCCAAACGCGATCCGGTAATAATAATAATGCACAGAGAACAATGACACACGAAGTCTCAACTGCAGCCCACTTGGCTGGCGTCAAGCACAAAACAAAAAGGACTGATTCAAACTTATTTTCTGGAATCAAGTATGAAAAGTTATATGGCGTAGCCTACCGGCATAATGTTAGCTAAAACACTATGAGTTGTAATGTTGTAAACTTGTAATGACAAGATCATCGGTTGTCAAAGCGGAGTTTGTATTGCGGGATGGTAGCATAGCCTGGGGGTGGATTTCTGGGCTGGCTTTGTGTGCCTCAGGGCAGTCTGTCCCATCCTCCGACCATTCGCTGTATTCATGAAGGTCATCTTTCCACTTAAACTGGAGTATATTATAAGGTACTAAGCTGAATTGATATGTTAACCCGCATATAGCACACATAAATACAAATGCTCTAATTAAGAACCATTTATCACATGTATATCAAATCCTACAAGCTCATTACCTATGGACCGTTTTATACACTATCATTATTCTTTTGTACACTGCATAAATTTGAGTATGTAGGGCTCAAATAACTTTGTAGAATGCAACATAAACGCAAAAGAACCACATTCTGTCAAGGATATTTACATGTTTTTATCAACTGAAAAACAACGAGTAAACCTCCAGCGGGGCATCACAGGCTGCCATTGATGCAGCTTGGCGTGCTGTCAGTACCGTGCACCATACTAGTATCAGAAATACCCGGGATAGTCAAAATGATCATTTTTGTAATTTTTCCGTAGACCTATCAACGAACCCACAATTACGGTTTGCTTTAGTTTGGTTGGAATTTACGTAGGCTCTTCTTGCCCGCCATGAAAATGGAAAGACGTCGGTGAAGATTATACAGACAGTAGGATTTACTTTATGCATGTATATAAGATCGTAGGTCCAGATAAACTTATCAGAATTGACAGTTTATAAAAACAGAGTAAATTAGAAAATGTTAGGATGAAACGGCATCCCCCCCACCCACCCCCCACCCCCCCAACAATGAAGTTTGGTTTTCAACTATACCACTATCTTCGATGTGCTGAGTGGAAATGCCGGCCGACTTGTGACCAGAGTTGAAAGAATAGGACTGAATCCTGTGCGGACAACTACAGTTCTACGGAAAAATCGGTGTTTCGTTGAAAAGCCGTGCTCACCGACAACATTTTTGTCGAGGACGAGTGTCGCCATGGTGCTTGTTTAACAGTCGTTTCATGAAAACGGAATACATGCATTCTAGAAAATCTGTTTTCATTGAACAGTTCGAGACTAAAATATACTCAGTTGACCATATCTGTAAATATAAAATTCCCTTTGATCGGCCTAGGCTGAAGTGCGCTAAATTTCAAATACATACATGCATGCAGACATACATACATACATACATACATACATACATACATACATACATACATATTTAGTCTATTTCAATAAGGGATTTGCATCATTTAAATCATTATTTTATGAATCAACGTATTCAAAGCTACATTCCGACATCCAAATAACCCCATCTGTAAACTTCGAATCAAAACACGGTGCCGCCCAACTCAACTTGACATTGAAACAAAGAGGGCCCAGGGTGGAGGATGACATTGATTTGACATGGAGTTCACAGTTAGATGTGCATACATCTCTGGTTTGACATTCCAAAACTGGAGACACAGGTGGTGTGCTCAGTCAGTGGTACAGTAGAGGCAGGTGGTCCCAGCTGCCTGCTGTTCTACAGTTATATGTATCTTGTTCTGTATGCCGCACCACAGCAACAATGTCCAATTGTTTTGTTAAGAGATGATTAGATGGTTTTGACTTTACCGTGAAACTGCAAATATACGTAACTGCCGACAGGCAACCTATATTAACACAGCGCATATCAATGACCCCGAAAACTGCGAATACCACTTTGCCAGCCAGTGAAAATATAGGGCGATAATAGTCAAGAGAGTTTCCACGAGGTGAACCAGATAATCAGGACCCATGAAAAGTATATGTGGCATCTCTGCACCGATCTACAGACAACACTGGTAGAGGGAATCAAGCGATGGATTTACGGTACCTGATAAACATGTATGATTGACCAGAAACTTGTGTCGTGCTTGTCTAAGTTTCTGCCTCCATTCGTCCTCCCTTGGCGCCTCGAGAGCACTAAAGACGAGTGAGCCCACAATCAGGTATAAGACGAGGAAAGCGGACAACAAAATCACCCGGATTGTACTCCGGCGAACAAAGATCATATTTTTGGTCCCCATCCAGTCATGTCCGCGACAACCACACTCGCTGGTGCACCGACAGTCCCATTTGCTGTGTCACAACGTCACAGGACGTGACCAAGCAGAGGGGACCGTACCACAAATAAAAAGAGTACTTGAATGGATATTTAATACACACGGTCGCCAGTGCATGCACACACTGTTGTCCAGCTGCGAGCATAAACAGCTCTGTGGATATGGAGTAGTGATTATTAACTGTGCATGTGGGCATCAACCGAGCTGAACTGTCCGTCAAAGCTTATGTTAGTCAATGTCAACCTTCCACCTTTCACTTTTACTTTGACGCATACGTAACATTTCTTGATATTTTCCAGGTAATGGGTTTACAATTCCGGAGAACATACAGGATACCTTTCTGATGCATTGTTCTTTATTTGTGATATGTCCCTTACTCTCATCTATAAAGAAACACGCAGGCAAACAGTTAACTCTTTATTTTGTCCTATCTAAATAATTTTTGTACCCATTTTGGACTTATGCAAATGCTTGTGGTGCATGATTAAATAGACTAAAATGGCGAAAATAACACAAATATGAAATGGTGGTCTCCACACACTATGGTCATTTGCTGTGCATGAAACAGAAAAACTCCTGCCCATGTTCGGTGCCTGAATGTAGTCTTACAATATTTTTCATTGGCAATGGGTAGGCGTTCGACCAACCCTTATGGAAACTGGGTTACAACCAAGAAAATTTGAAACATAAATATTTATGTAACCACTGATTGCATATTTTCAATGCAGCATTGTCATAATGATGTGCAACTTGAGGAAAAAACCCCCAAACAGATCGCACATACCATCGCTTAGCGTGCTGGTACTTTGATTTGTGCGGCTTATTACTGACATGACTGGTCACTTCCCGCCAGTATTACGATCAGCTCTGCTTCATTCTTCATTGACTGAATCCTCACACATGAATCCACTTCCCTATGAATCTACTGCACCATGCACGGAACTTACTATTTGTCACAACAACACAAGGCGCATAAAATTCTCCCTTGGTGTCTCTCAGGGTAACTGGATCGGGCCACAGAAATGTTTACGCGAATGGTCCATTTTCAGACATGTCAAGCCAATTGTCCATTCTTAAGTCAACATCTGTCACATTCAGCGTTCCATTTTGCTTCATCGTAAAACTTGGGGACTGTGTTTGTCACTTTTACAAGTCAAACCAAATGATGGGCTTTTCTCAAATTAGTCAGTTTAAAAATCTGAAGTCATTCCCGCCTATGACAAGCAAGATATTACTCAAAAGAAGCAAAACTGACTAATATCAAGTAATGGAATTATACATGATCTATTTTAACTATATTTCAGTTTATTTTTTACTCTTAACTACCACTTTGTTGTTATTACCGCATATTTCAGTAAATTCAATATCCGCAATTGGTTATTGGACTAATTTTATGTCTTGGATTAATACTCCTACAATTTCAAGAAAGCAATTCAGCACCTCTAAGTATTATTTTACATTAGGTAGAACATGGACCGATCTTGGCTCCTATGCAGAAGCAATAATTACATACTTAAAGTCCCTTGTAAGGTGATAGCCATCTATGACTTCATTTTTTCTTCTGTTCAGGATGATTTTTGGGTTGTTCATGTTGGCGTTTAATCGTAATGACGGTATGTCAAAAGACAACACAGTTGGATTGCATGCATGATTAGTTGTACCAGCATTAAGTACAGTTTGTTACAAAATATCATTCGACAGCACTTCATACCTGGGTCCTATCGAATTAAGGGGTTTCATTACGTAGCAAGCACTCTGACATGAACAACCAATCGTAGACCTATATACCGACCATTTGTCCTAACTTCCACATACAGTACTCAGGGTGCAGCAACGAACGAAATGACACCTTCCCACTGACGAACAACATAAAGCAAAAAGATTGAAGAAAATGCTCACCAGCAAAATCGGCGTTCCAGAGGACATTTATACATATTTAATTTCTTAAAATTTGAATTCAATTTTTATTGTTTCCACATGTGCATTATATAAATTTACAAATGTGACACATACATGTGTGGGCATATAAACTCATAAGATCTTATAGGAATCCCCCTGGAAATACACTACTCAGTTTAATCAAAGTACAGGTGGCTGACATTTGCATATTTTTTCGCGAGCTATTTTCAATCGTGTATGCTATTAACAAAAATGAAAACAACTTCAAATAAAAAACATACGGCAGCTTTATGTCTATTTTCTGTGATATTTGTTTCATATCGATTTCCTAAAAATATGAAGTCATTTGGCATGTACATATGCTCCAAAGTAACCAAAACGTCTTATGATGAGTAATGGTAATACTGGCATCCAACACACAAGGCCGTAGTCCTCGTACCTGCTGTTACTGGCAACCAGCCTGTGGCACTGACATTGATGAATGGAAATAGATGATACTCAATCATTTGTCAAACCAGTATTTCAGTCTTACCGCCGGACCCAATGACCAATGCGTGATAAAAGTTTGTCTTTTTTCAGCTTTTTTCCCGCCAAAATTAAAGCATGGCAAATTAGAAAAATAAATGAGTACAAAATTTCACTGTCCAGAATAATTTATTACTATAGTAATAAAAGGGCATGTGACTTGTGTAAGTGACCTTGATTTAACCTTCATACGGGTCATGACCTACATAAAATAACTTGAACCCCCAGACATCAAGTTCAATGTTAGGCATCTGAACTGCCCGGCTTTTTCAACAGACAGGTTTTACGAGGATAGCTTTTCAACAATATTAATGGTTTTCTCATATATCTATTCATACTGTATCATAAAACAATGTTTTTTTAATGTTCATGCTTCTGAATGATATGGCGAATGTTGAAGGTAAAAGTCTTCTTCTTCTTCTTCTTCTTCTTCTTCTTCTTCTTCTTCTTCTTCTTCTTCTTCTTCTTCTTCTTCTTCTTCTTCTTCTTCTTCTTCTTCTTCTTCTTCTTCTTCTTCTTCTTCTTCTTCTTCTTCTTCTTCTTCTTCTTCTTCTTCTTCTTCTTCTTCTTCTTCTTCTTCTTCTTCTTCTTAACGTTGTAAGGAATGCGGAGTACCAGGAGGAAACCCACCGAGCCCAGCAGGTGTTCGAAAATCTTGTCACATGCGACTATGATGAACACACCTTTACTTCAAAAGTTGAAAAATGAACATACGTTTCGAGTTACGTCGTGCTAGCCTTAACTATTGCCTCATTTTGCTTGCGAAATGACTAAATCAAATCAATGCATATCATGTTAAGATCACATACTTAGGAAGAGGTGGGTGGACCTTTGCTTCGACAGATGGAAGGAATTGGCAATCAGTCTATTGGTGAACGGCAAGGGACCATCACAAAAGGGCAATTTAATAGCAAGGGACGGTATCACAGGGTAATTAGTCTGAAGGTGAAGTCTCATCAAAGCAGTTCTCGAGAATATACCGAAGGAAGCCTAATATTGACAATGCAATCTGTCATGTCTATAAATCTTTCTGAAGACCAGATGGACATCTTCAGATGCAGGGAAAAATATATGCTTGTACTTACAAACCGTATCCCGATCTGAAACTGCTTCTCATAAAATGGTAAACACCGCCTGGCCTGTCTGTGCTCTTCAGACATGTATCAATACTATCATAAACAAGGAACATAACAGGGTCACTCTAAGTTAAAACAATTAATCGTTACCTGACGATTATGGGGTAAACGACCTTTCCTGTCTACACCGACATATTTATAATCATTCGGTAATCTGTACAATAGAATACTACATTTTATTTGAAAAGAACTTTCTCTTCACTCTGTTTGATAATATAAGGTTTGCATGCACATCTTTTTAAAGAATAGTCTTCTAGTCTTGCTTATTTAATCCTGAACCACTCAAACTGAGTGAGTGTACAGCTTACTCTGGCGGATCTCTTCGAAATAATTGTAAATTAAAGCAAGAATATACAAGGCAGGGGACATCACAAATTACCGGTCGCTGCCGACAGGTTTACTCGGAAAAGTGTTAACCCTCTCTAGCCTGCATAAAAGTAAAACGGGTTGGGCGCTAACACAAATAAAGCTAGCCTTTTGAATTGGCGCATTCCATTCTGGATAGAATTCACCTGCAATATCCATTCAAATTATTTTTTATAGTTGTTGAAATTGCAAAAAAGTGATCGAAGTTCACGACATAATACCTTCAACAGGTTTCGGGCAATTCGCGAGGGTTGAAAGGTATAAGTCATGCAACGAGTACCTCAAAGGTAGGAGTGTAGGAGTGACTAGTGTTGGTAAGCGGCAATGAGGAATACTTGCTGTTAAGAGTATACGGATAAGTCGTCTCTAATTACGCTTAAAATGATCGCAAAACAGTGATCAAATATAGCAGGATATATACTGTCCATATTAGATGATTCTATCAGTCATATATGTTCAATCTTTAAAAACCCATTTTCACGTAAATGATTTGTATTTTTAAGGAGTACTGTACTTGGAAAATACTTTTCTGTCATATGCTTAAAGTGGTAAAGCTCCACATACTTGCTGTTGGATCAATTTGATTATTGATACAGAAAGAACAGTCTTGTGCGTTTGCTTGTTTGAGCGGAGACTTGCATCAGGTTTTCGCCGTGACGGCCGTGTTGCGGGTCTTGTTATGGGAAAACAGTGCCTGCCATTGTCACTTACACTTCCGCTTCGGCAGGTTATTTCATGACTTTCATATGATCCGCTTGGCCAATGATCATTAATTAGTACATACAATTTTTTACTCTTTGCTTTCGTTAAAATTAAAACAGCATACAGCGCTCTTTGTTCCTTGTATATGTATGTGTAAGTTTTGAGGGCACATATTCTGACAATCTTTACCATTTTTCAAAAAACCCCGCATTTCTTCGATTATGATACAATATCTTTCAAAATTCGTCAGATATTACCTATACACCTACCTGACACGCAGGTATTGTTTTGTAGGAAATGGAGCCTGACCAGCTTGATGTGTGTTTTAGTGTCAGATTCTGCATCGGTCTCCAAGACTGAAAAAACTATAGCGCCTATGACCAGGTAAAGTGTGAGGAATATAACTAGCATCCATGTGCGTATATGACTCCTCCTCATCCCGCACCCAGTCATCCCTCACACTGGCGTTCTCTGACCCAATGCAGCAAATTAACTGCAAAATTGAGTGGTCTTCACTGTAGGGAGACTGGGTGGCAGATGAGTGTAGGTGGCCAAAGAAGATATAGTCTGCCCATATATAGCGCTGACAGGTGGCACCACTAAATTGAATTTCCCATAATCGGCCATTATAACACATCCTGGCGTATCTGAGAGTAAGAGCCTTAACTTTAATGAAGGCTATGCTCACCAATTAAGTTCAAGTCTGCCTCACAAAATAAGAGGCATTAACATATGTGATGAACACCAAACTTTTGACTTTGCCCCACCTGAACGCGATCATGTTGGATTTTCACCTGTCTGCACCCAATATCAGCTTAAAATTTCCGACCACCCCGGGAAAAAGTTATGCCCAAAATTAATTATTCAAATCACTCTATTTTGTGATGGCAAAATCTGAATTAAAATTATATGTAACAGATTTGAGCTTGCCACAAATTCCACCACTCTGGTCAAGCCAAATCCTACAGTGCTGGTCATTATACCTTTGTGCTGCCCTCTGTGGCCAATTTAGGGGTGCAACCTAAAAACACGTGCTACTGCCAGGGATGTCTGCGCACAAGCTATTGTGGTTCGAAGGCTGACGTGACAAAGACCCAGTTTGATAGCGCATTTTCAACCGGAATACACAATACGAGGAAAGTTATCATGGCGGTATTACTTTTCATTTTATGGAGGATTGGATAATTCTATTAAGCATAACTGGTCATCAAGTCTGTAGTTGCTTATTTCAAAGAACGCAAAGCAAGAAACACACACAAAAAAATGCTGTTGTCAACCGGTTATGCCATGAGGAACATTCATATTAAATGCGGTGCTGATTTGGCCCATATCATTCAGTAAGAAAGTACTCGTATTTAATGGGCAGATCCTCTCATCAAACAGGGCCAACCGGGTTGCCCTTGTATAAACTAACGACTTTGTAATAAATAACTATTTTACAAAGCCAGTCCTATTCTGTTAGCACATATAAAAAGGCATAAACATCTTTTTGGAATGACTGGTCTTTATTATAACAAATGTCAGTACCAGTGATGGTGTATCCATTAATATGCCTGTATCATGGCGGATAATTGTTAAAGTTGCACAGAGACAGGGTCAGAATTTTTTGGCGGAAAATTGATTTGCATGTCTCGTCTTGACGGGTTTGGTAATTGGCTTTGAAAAGTGCTTGAGGTACGACCGATAAAGCGCCCTCTGACGGAAACCTCATTCACGTCCTGGCACAGTGACAACATACTACAGGAGAAAGTTCTCGAAATAAGTCAAACTGTCCAAAACTATGAGGAAGTGGGGGATTGTATATATATATATATATATATCCATCAACTCAAATACTGTACACAAGTAAACAGTTGTATATACACAACTATTTACTCGTGTATAGTATTTGAGTTGATGGGTTGGTGGGTGAGAAGTATTCAATTTTGCATGTCGTGTTAACAGTTAACCTGAAAACTTAAGTCGCTAAAAGTACTCAACTTTAACCTTTATTTATTTATTCATTCATCTATTTAAGAATATGTATGCACCTACCTTAGCCACAGAAACACCTCCATGCCTACGTGCAACACACATACACACTCATATATATATATATATACATACATATATATATATATATATATATGTGTGTGTGTGTGTGTGTGTATATATATATTATATACATACATGTATATATGTGTGTGTAGGTCAGTTGAAAATTAGTTATTATTATCATGTTATATTCATCATTAACAATTGGCGTTCACATTTGACTAATCATATCCAACAGAATGTATGACAAACTGTTATACATGATGTAGTTAAATTTACATTTTAATCAAAGCAAATCCACTGGTATATATGACCAAGGAGAAATAACGGTTGCTCCATGGTATGACAAATTTATATGTAAGATATATTTAAGTCTGACATAATCATACCCATTTGTACTATAAACCGCTGTGCATGACAAAGTTTAATCTATCTTCAACAGAATGACAAACGACTGACTATGCACGGTATATTTGAAACGGAAACAGCAGTTCACTGTCGGTATTTTTTACTAGAGAAGTGTCAAACACAACAGATTTGTTTGATATACATGTCAAAACATTGAACTAATTTTTTTTTTTACGTAAGGCTTTACCAAAACGCATACCGTTAGTGTCAGCAAATACGATGAGACTGCTATGTAATAAATCTTCTGTCAAAATCTAGTCTCAAATTTAAAACAGATCAGACGTAAGGTAATAAATTTGGCATGATAACTAGTCTCATGTCTCATAGGTAGGACTTTTGTATTCTTAACGGAAAAACTACATAAAATAAGGTAAAATTACTTAATGCTTGAGAAATATTCTACCATAAGCCCGCCTTATTTTCTCTTTCCACACATCCCCATAAAGTTTCAGAACACATATGAACAGATGGTTGTTGTGCGAGGGCTGTCGTTTTGCATTAGAACATAAATGCATGGCATCAATGTATATTGCTTTTAACTGATCCAAGTGCATGCTCAATCATTGATTTCAGCAGCTTTATCAATTAAATTGTAAACAAGATACAGAAAAAAATATTTTCATCCCATTTATCAGTATAGACGGCACGTCATAATTGACAAGGAAGAGCGACTTCTATACATGCAGAAGTGATGCACATTTTAGGCATTGGCGCTCTTTATACGACATAGTAACACGATAGCAAGACTGCAAAGAAATCATGTTTTCCTCAGATTCCGTCAGTTTCCATCTGCGTTTTCTTTATGACGACTTGTTGTTGCAGAAGATGGTGACGTGTGCACGGTGTAGGATTTGAATCTTCGATATTACATTTTTGGTTCACTGAAAAATATTAGCCCTACTTTTGCCAGACAGACCAAGATTTGATTTTTTTCTTTATCGCTCAGCAGGGAGGTGGGCTGATAACAGGTAAGTGTTTAAGGATTTGCTCTATCAAGAATATACAATAATCATGTTTGTGGACAACTGATTGATCTAATTTTAAAGTTTGAACCACGGAACGGCGGTGTCTTGAACCAGCAACCTTGGCCACAAGTCATGGCCGAAAATGGAAAACGCACATATTCACTTGGACACATCCATACGAAGGCCAAACACTTCTCCTTCCCAGCCTCTTTACTATTTTTCTAAATGTCGTCTGCGCTGTCGTTTTAAGGTAGCGGCACCGTTACGAGCGCGTAACACAGACTCGCGACTTTGACCTGATGCAACTTGCCTATTTTTCTTATGTTACCAGCAAAACTATATATTTTCGATATCTCACAGATGTTAGCATTATCAGGAATCATATTTGAATGTCATGAAATTAGTTTTGATGCTGTTTGGAGCCGTTTTGCGCATTTATCAAATGTTTTGAATCAACTTATTGTGGAGGAAGGCAAGTTTATATATCCTAAAAGGTGGTCTGGTACAGGGTCTTCTGTGTCTGTGCATTATGCTGCATGGGCAAATCCATATCCACTGATTTTGTTTTAGATGACTGAAATATGATACGTCTGGGCGTTTATACCATGCATTTGACACGTATTTTATGAACAAAATTATGCGAGAAATAATAAAATGATCAGTTCAAAGTAAACATGAATAAAAAAGGCATGTCCGAACATGCAGTATACATAATGTAAACACACATACATGTATATGTATGTATGCATGCATTTATATATGTATATGTCTGTCTTTCTATCCAGCCATCCATATGCCCACCTGCCCATCCTATCTATGTACCTGTCTCCGTCTACTTACACATACTATATGATTAGTTATTGAAATACCAACAATAAAATATACTGAATTGATGGACTATCCAGTGATAATATTGAAAGGAGAGTATAAGTATAGACCCATATCTAGAGAAAGGAAGAGAACACACATAGATATATGGATTGCATATATATATATATATATATATATATATATATATATATATATATATATATATATATATATATATATATATATATATATATATATATATATATATATATATATATATACAGTATAAACCAAACGATCTTTATGAAATCGATAAATACATGTGTTTGCATGTAATGGTTATGGTAATTTAAGTTGGATGCAGGATTAGCCTTTTGACATATTTTCCGTTTTAATACGCGTGAATGGCGGCTTTTTTCTATTACTGTACAATCACATAATAAAGATACGGTCACATGTTTCGCCTGTAAATCATTTCAACACTCGTAGTAATCCGAGGTCAGTCAACACTTTGCTGTTTTCCGGTCGTTTATGACGTCACACGAATAAACATTTTATGTTTTGCAAATTTTAGAACATACGCGTATCTTAATTATGACTTTGGTCATGCAGCTTTTTCTTTACGTACAGCTTGATAGAATCAAGAGTAATATTAAGAAAACATGGTCTAAAATTAATGATATTTCAAACAGATCCCAAAGAAAGAAATCTTTTCCTGCCTATTTTGTAATAGATGGACAACAAATTACTGACAAAATTGCTTTAGCAAACAGTTTAAATAAGTTTTTTTTTTTTACAAATATTGGCCCAGATCTTTCAAAACAAATTAACAAACCTAAAAATATAGACTATGACAAATATGTTAACAAATCATATCCAAACACCTTCAGTTTTAAGGAAGACACAAATCATGATATTGAAAAAATTATAGATCAGTTAAAACCCCAAAACAGTTGTGGTAATGACAATTTTTCTAATAATATATTAAAACAACTTAAATCACCCTTAATTAAACCTATTGCAATAACGATTAATCAAAGCTTCAATACAGACATATTTCCTGATTATTTAAAAATAGCAATAGTGATACCATTATATAAAAAAGATGAAGATTACATCTTTTTTAGATAATAGACCTATATCTGTTTTACCATCAATTTCCAAAGTATTTGAAAGGGTAATTTCCAATCAGCTATATGATTTTTTAAAGAAGACAATTTATTTTATGAACGTCAATTTGGTTTTCGAAGTGGCAACTCAACAGAACTGGCAGCTGTTGATCTTGTACATAATTTCAATCATGATATGGACA
The DNA here is from genome assembly GCA_964020975.1 of Hermodice carunculata. NCBI lineage: Eukaryota > Metazoa > Annelida > Polychaeta > Eunicida > Amphinomidae > Hermodice > Hermodice carunculata. Next base: position 97,015,700 of record OZ026615.1, on the reverse strand, counting down.
AAGGCAAACTTCCTCTATGTATTTTTCTCGATCTGTCTAAAGCGTTTGATACCAGAAATCATAATATTTTAATTCAAAAGCTGAGCTTTTACGGTATCAATGGTACAGCTCTAAATCTCATGCAAAATTATTTACCTAATCGTAAACAGTATGTAGACATAGATGGTACCATCTCTGATACTACCTTGATATCAACTGGGGTCCCACAGGGCTCTATTCTTGGCCCACTTCTGTTTACTATATACATAAATGATTTGTCAAATGCTAGTGAAGCATTTAAATATATGTATGTTGATGATACTACTCTTTATACATACTTAAATCCATAGGATCAAAATTGCTGCATTACTATAAATAAAGAATTAAATCTCCTAAGTGAATGCCTTAAAGTTACTGCGCTCTCTCTAAATGTTAATAAATAAAAACTTATGATTTTTCATCAACCTAATAAATCTTTCAATGTACTTGAAATTTTAATAAATAATATCTTCATTGAGCATGTAGATAGCTTCAACTTCTTGGGACTTACTTTAGATGAGAAACTCGCTTGGAATAATCATATTGCTAAAATAAGTTCCAACATATCAAGAACTATTGTCATCATTAATAAGTTAAAGCATTTTCTTCCCTTAAATAAACAAAAAAACCTTATACAATTCTTTGATGTTCCCTCATTTAAATTATGCATACTTATCCGGGGATTAAAAACATAATAAAATAACAAAGCTTCAGAAGGCAGTGCGTTGTATATCTTGTAGCAAATAAAAATGCACATAGTGAGCCAATTTTAACATGTTTAAACCTATTGATGGTAGAACATTTGTTTACTTGAGCCAAACTTAAATTTTATTACAAATTTGTGCAAGAGAAACTTCCGACAAGACTGCTTTCATTATCATATATATCTAATAGACATATACATAATCACGATACTAGAAGTATAAGAAACGTTGGTTTATTGGTCAATCAAGTTGATAACAAATTTGCGCAGGAAAGTCTCATTATGGATATTCCAAAAGTCATAAACTCGACTGATGACAACATATTAAATAGAATCTATTCTCATAGTCTTAAACGTTTTTCAAACTATGTGAAATTTTTTTGAACAAATACAACCATGCATGCACTGTGTATGATTGTTACATTTGTCATCAAATTAATTAATCTGAAGGTTCTTGTACACCATAGCATTTTAAGATAGCTACAATAATTTATTAATCATCCTGATGTATAACATATTTCTTGAAAAAATCATCATGTTCATAAACACAATTCTTGTTACAAGGGTGGCACTTGCGACAGCAACATGCACAATGTTATAGCAAGACTCTCCCTTGACCAACTTAGACAGTTTTTTGTTGTATCACTACTTATGTAGTATACCATTTGTTGCTCATAAATGAAAGAGTTCTGAGTTATGACTGTAGTCGTCTCGTGCCAATTTGTTTATTTGTTTTGTTTTTTTGTTTGTTTGTTTGTTTATTTTTGTTTTGTTTTTGATCGATGTTACCATCTTATAGGTATATACACAAAGTTTTTGCACGCATTGTTAGGATTAAGACATAAAGCCGACGTCAAACACGAAGCCGTGCAGGATTTATAATCCTAGGAAGGAATGTGTGTGTCTGTGTGTGATAGATCTGATAATATATCCTGATTAGCTAGGTACAAAATTTTTTTTCAAGTATTTGAATTCCCTTTTCTATATATTTACATGGGTATTTTTCTATCAATTTGAAGGACTATACCAAATCCATACAGCCCCTCAATATGTTGTCAGTTAATTTTTTGTTGATTAAACTTAACATCTTAAGCTACTGGAATTATATCTAATCCAGTAAGTACACAAAACATGGTTTGGAAACTCTAATGCTTTATCAACGTTTACCTCGGTCAACTCGATATCAGCGGAATGTATCATAAGTATTTTGTTTAAACATACCACCTAGTTTCGTTTAAGGACATAAAGGAAAAATTATGTACAAAATCAGAATCACATGGGCGTGCCACATTAGTGTGTAGTACTCAACAGAACTGCTGGTCACCTTGCCGTTTTATTTTCATGAAGCCAACGTGTATGTATATTTTGTACATATTTTCAGTTAGCAACTTTAAAGGTATGACGCTGGCAGTTGTTTGTTTGATCCAGGAGCCTACAGCTTTTGAGGATGATGTAACCGGGCAGTAGCGGGGCTCCACAGACACGTCGAGACGGTGCCAACGTAGGATTCCGTATTCATGATGTTTTGGGAACTTAAAGGGGCAGTTCGGTAAATAATACAGCTCACTCTGTCAACACATCTATTTACAACTCCCTGCAAAGATGAGCAGTTCTTACTCGGCATACCCTCATGAAGCAACTGAACCACGGTTTCTCGTAATTACACAAGCAGTTCCAAGTCGCTCGCATGGCGCAAATGTGTACATTTTGCAGCTTATTTCACGCTTCAATTACCGTTAGCATGCGCAGTACAGTCCAATTCAAACATGTTCGGCACAGAGCTTCGTTCCCGGTGTCTGACACCATTGAGTGCATGACTGCGGTTGAATTCATTGGTCTCGGCAGTAACAGCAATCACGAGAAAAAGAATGTGTCACATTTTGACGGCGCTACAGTCGAATATTTCGTAAAATGTCATAAAACAGACGATAAACTTATTTCTTCTTTACAATCACGGATAATAAAAACAAATTGACATAGCTTAAATCTGGCTCCCTGAAGAATATTGAAAGGAATCCATGCCGGGAACCTGAGATGTAGTTCATCGTATGGGTCAAAATAGTGTCACTGACACTACTAGCTACATCATTATGTTTGACGCGTTGACCTACTTGACCTTCTGTAAAACTCCTCTGAACTGGAAACAGTATTTGAAATATAGGCCCAGGCCCATTGCATACGGTAACTATATTACATTTTATTTCGGCTGATGACGTTTTTCTTCAGAAGAATCTCGGATTTTATGCGAAAAGGCAGGGTTGCTTGTGGAAGGTTTCGGAGATCAAAACGAAGAAGTTGGCCTGGGCCCACCTGATCAAGTATATAGAATAATTTCCAAGAGGAGTCAACATGCACCAGACAAGTTGACAGCACCGTCCACTTTATTTGGGACTGCCAAACCCAAGGACAAGGGGCGTTCTTTCTCAGGAGAACCAAATGTTCTTTACAAATAATTAAACCCCTCGCCATCACTGTCGTATTGTGGAATATAATTTTTTTATACCATGCCTCCTTTGTTTTCTCAAGGGATATATATGTTACCTGCTTACACATATATCCCTGCTTTGAATTTCTATGGCTAAATTTCAACACAGGACTGATTTGCTTTGGTGAATACATTTTAAAATGCATTTATATTCATGAAAACAAAGAAGGCATGGTATAAAAAGGATATATCCCTTTTTCTCGTGATTTATCTGGAATCCTGCATTTTTAAATCCCTACGCTTCGCTCCGGGATTAAAAAAAAGCAGGATTCCAGATAAATCCCTTGAACTTGGGATGTATCCTCTTCTTAAAGATAGTAGGTACATACATAGGTCCAATTAATTTTCATCATTCTCAACGCAGCTTTGCTGATTTACTTGTACAAATGCGAAGAAACCAATGTCGCGTGTTGTTTATTGTCTTTTTTTTGGTCTATGCTCTATTTGTCTTGTCTCGCTGCAATATATTGCCCTGAAAATACAGCACTTATTTAAGTACAAACACGATCAATGTAATACATATGAGGTATCGCATGTCACTGTCTGAAAAATCCGAATGGCAGACGTGATCGCCAAAAAAGATGGAACCGCTGGCAGTACTTTGTCATTAACAGCTGGCACGCCAGATTCTCAGCTCTGAATGCTCTAATATGTGACAGAGATCCACGGACAATTAATGTTCATGTGTGCAATAACGGCAAAAATATTTATACGACTAAAAGGTCAAGATCTGAGTCTGCGTAGATCAAATGCGTCTGAAATGCCAGCCGTTTTCTGTCCACGCCTCCATTTGTCGTCCGTTTATCCTGGAGTTCTTCTTAACAATAGTGGATTCCCTCAGCAAGAAATAGAGGGAAATAATGAATTGCTTCTCACACCCTCAAATTACCCCTGATCATCGCCTTGCCCACCACACTGATGGCTCATTTCCCATTTACCGATTGGTATATTGTGCTTGAAGATGGGCATTCTATATTATTGATGTACAATCATTATTCAGATATCGGGTTCACAAATAAGTGATGACCATACTCCCACCTCAAGTATATATCTAATGAGAAGCACCATCGTTGGCTTCATCGATTGTGTCCTACTTCTTTCATACTTTTTAAACATATCCAGAGCCATCGATATGTGCAGCTCTATGCATCAAGACATCAGTAACACGAATGAACGAATATACATATACGAAAAAACGCTAAAAATCGAACAAAAAAGACAAACAGCCGAAAAAATTCAAAGAAAGCCCAGCTACACAGTTACAGTTTCACATATATAAAAAAGCAAAACAAAACAAAACAAAACAAAACAAAAACACAAGAAAACAAAAACAAAAAACAAAAAAACAAAAAACAAAACAAAAAAACCCAAAAAAACAAAAACGAAAAAACAAAACAAAACAAAACAAAACAAAACACTGATCGTACAAATGTACATCGTGAATACTTCAATAAAACATGTTTAAATCAAAACAAAAAACAAAAAGCACCCCCCCCCCGTAAAAAAAACCCGCACTTACTTTCTAGTGTAGGTGACTGAAACAATATCACACTGATATGCATCGTCAAAATTGACTCATTGACTTTTTTCATCGAAACATAGGTGGACAAATTCTTTTAAGTATATGTGAGAAATATGTTTACCATTTATTTTTTTTTTGCATTGTCTTACCTAGCAATTAATATCAATTTTTGAAAATTAAGTAAATGAATTTATTTTTAAGACAATGAGCTGTCAATTGTAAACAAACATTTCATATCAACACATTTGGATTTGAATTCCAAAGACTAAATGGTAATATTCTTGGGCAAGCGTTTATTTATACAGTTACAACTGAACGACATAGCCCTATGATGGGACAATGCCATACAAAGTACGTACACAGTACTGGTCCATACAATCGTGTTGAAACTCTCATTCACACATAGCTACCCCCATTGACCCCATTCTCTTGGCGGCGGAGGTATGCCCCAGTGGATAAGAACCTTTCTTATTTTGGGCTTGGTGATAGATGCTAGTTAGACAATCTGCGGTCAAACGCAGGAAAATGATCACGTTTTTGTCAGTTTTACACGAGCAGTTCAATATTTACATATGAATATAGCCTATTTTGCGGAGAAAACAGTCCACTGGCTAATTTGAGGGTCAGAAATCAATTTTGGGGTTATTTGACAATTGGCAGCCATATTGACTTTTAAAAACCAAGATGGCCGCTGTACATTTTCTTTTCTTCAGGTAGCATGCACCACTGATAGTAAGTGGCCAGAGTCTACTGTTAATTTTGCTGCTTTGAGTTCACTACTTTAGACATGTAAACACAGCTGGCAACATGTATACCACAACAATTTGAACTAATTTAGAGGTGGGGGACCCAGCTATGGCATTGCATTGGTGATAAAAATTGTTCATGATATAAGGCCAAAGAAAATCTGCACTTTAATCATATAGAGCATGCATGATGGCATGGAACTCCTCAGATGCATGATTTCCTTAAAACATATTTCTGGTGCGGCACATGCAATAGGGGGTGATTTGTGGTTCAAAAGCTAGAGAAAAGCTAGATGAAATAAATTCATGAACACTGAACACATGTTACACAAGTATCTTTCACATCGTAAATGAGATATGGAGCAGGTGATATAACACCATGTTACGCACAAATCAATAACAAAAAAAGTTTATTTTTCATGAATGCACTGAAAAATATTGAAAATCAAAATTGGCACTGGGATTGTATGATGAGTTAGATTAGGGCATATAGTTCCTATTAAATTTGAGGTCAACCATATCCTGATTGTATAATATCACAGCCATGTTACCGCACTTCATCACAAATGGCTATTTTATCAATATGCTTATGAATAATATTTGCAAATACTCCCAACATATGGTCGTTGTCTGATTTAAAGTAGGGTATCACGTTTTGAGACATAAATAGATACATCTCGTTAAAAAAAACAAGAACAAAAAACAAACCTGTTAACAGTATTAAAATTGTTTTGCACAAAATCAATTGGACTCTTTCAGGTTGAGGTATGGCTCTTTAACTGTTCTGACCATGATTAAATCATGTTTATTCATTTACTTGGTGTGAACATCCACCCTTGCACACACACAGTGTTAAACATGGCTGCCCATTTATGCAGCATCTACATGGAGGTTTAAATTCACTCAAACAACCACAGATTGCCAGTTGGGGTAACTTCCTGGAGATGGTTGGAAGTGTGATAAGAACTGCTACTGGGGGAGTATCCATATCTGTTGTATGCAGACTTCTGGAAAAAAATACAGGAGACTAATATATCTACATACATGAGGGTGGTCGCCATTTTGTTTGTGAAAATTAATGTCAAATGTATTTCACACCCTCAAATCAGCCACTTGAATCAACACCAATTAGCATAATTTATGCTAATACAGGCAATTTAAAGCTATTGGTTAAAAAATGATGATGATTAATGATTTGTGATAACGGAACATAACAGGTCTCAGTTGTGACATCAGGGGACATGGAGAACACACATCAGCGTGGGTTACAAACCATCAACTTCAATAACTTCAAAGCAGTTCAGATTCTCTTACACCATTCACCTTCAAATCAACTTCAATCACTAATGCAGTGCCATAAATGAGTTTCTCACCCCCAAAATTATATAAATTGGTGTCTTACACATACTTCTTGCTCCAATGCTTCTAAAGTTAGGCATAATGCGTGAAGAGAAGATAGTAGCCAGCGGCCATCTTCAATATTGAAAGTCAAAATGGCCGCTAAGTCTCAAAATGACCTCAGAAATTCAGTCTTAACCCTTAAATTAGTTAGTTGCAACTATTCACACATATATTTTTGGTAACTGGTTGCAACGTTAGGCGGTCCTTTCATTCAGGTGTTAATTTGTATAATTTATGTTAATAAGATGGCTTAAGTATAGAGGCAGAGTGTTTCATTTTGCCCCACGGAAGACGTGCTAAGCGGGACCTTTGCACTTTGAAATGCAGTGATCGCCCCTTTTTGGCCCTTAACAAGTCGACTATCTATCTCTCCCGTATATGTTAGCCGTCTAATCTTCTCAGTGTTATGTCCGTGCTACTGTGTTGTCTAATCTTCTCAGTGTTATGTCCGTGCAACTGTGTTGTCTAATCTTCTCAGTGTTATGTCCGTGCTACTGTGTTGTATAATCTTCTCACTGTTATGTCTGTGCTACTGTTTTGTCCTTTGACTTGTGCTTCTTTCATTCGCTTTTTATATGCTTACTATTATTGCACATAATATGATTACTCTTAATTGCAAAGTGATTGAGTTATACACTGTGTTCCTAATTGTAACATAAATAGAATGGCATTTCAACAGCAATAACTGTAATCATTTGCATTTTTATTACCTCGACAGAAATTCATATAGGCATGGTGCCTGTTTTCCAATAGATTTTTGAAATAAAAATATGTTTAAACACAAGAAAAGGCAGAAAGAGAGAGAAAGAAGGAAAGAAAGAAACAAAGGACGGAAGAAAGAAAAACAGAAAGACAGAAAAAAATAAAAGAAGAAAGGAAGAAGGAATAGAAAGGAAGGGAAACAATGTTCATTTCAAATAAATAGTAATTCAACCCGGTAAATTCCGTCTTCATCTGTGCAGGAAAATAATATATATTCGCTGGAGCAATAAAGCAATGAATGAAATTTTGTGTGGGATTTAAACCTGTATACCTTTATTAAAATTACCTTTTGATGTCAGATACATTTTCAAAACTTTGAATAGGTACTGGTAGTGACTTCTGTGGCGTAACAGTAGACGTCAAAGAAGATCAGGAAAACCATATATTTCTGCATTCCATCTAGACATAACTAAAACATCTATGGCTTTTGCTTGATGCACTTAAGGCCCAAAATAGATGCAATGTTCTGGATGCTTTCTCTATCTGACATCAAAGGGAATACAGTGATGAGTATAAAACATGCAAATAGAAGCCATCATATTGCTGCAGACCACAGTACATGTATGGCACTGCAGGCGACAGTGCCATACACAAGTTTACGATATGTGCTGAGCCAGACAAAAATAATAACTTGAACTTAAGTGCATTTCTAAATCAAACACATGCAATCTTGGACTAAACTATTTAAGCAAGTACCAATGTGAGCGCCAGATATTACTCTCAGCTATGTTTATTACGACGGAGTTGAGTCGTTCATGCATCAGCATTTGTGGGCCGCCCGAAATCACTGTTTGAGTTTTTTATTCAGCCTGGGCCTCGCACCGAGGCGTGGGACCAAAAATATAATACAAGATAAATATGCAAGATGGTGGCAATATTTTTAAACTTTCGATTTGAAATTTACCAGGCTTATTCTTCATGAATACATTAAAATTCACGAGTTGTGTAAATTTGATACAATTAACATTCTTTCGATAATATGAAGGTATCAACTTATTAGGTAGGTCCTTTGCGTCAGAGCATTCCAGCAGAAAATGGTATTCATCACCTCGCTTGGTTTAAACATATTTTAGTGAGAAAAAAAAACAATTGGGAATCAGGACATAGCCCTATATTCATCCCTCTTCCACAAAGAGGAGAAGTGTTTGGACATTACACAACAAGGAAGACGATACACTTGCTCAATACACTTGTAAGAGATGTAACAATACGTGACAAGACAGATAGAGTGGCATTGCCAGACAGCTTGAAGAAGCGAACCAGGACAAGACTCCACAGATAGCAAAAGTGTTGGGATAAATATTCACACTATATCTTGATTTAGATATTAGAAACAATAACTGTTTGTGTAATATGTAACTGTTAATAAATCACCTCGCTTATTTTCATATCACAAATTACAAAATCTCCTATTTCTAACATTTGCATAACACCCTCTTTCAACGGGCAGCTTATGATTAAGAGTTCTAAACCTTAGTAATGCAATTTTATATTTTGCCAACATTTCCATCAAATGTTTTTCTGGATCAAATTCTGTCTTAAAATTATATAATTATTACACTTCTTTGTAGCACATTTTTCTGTGTTCCATTCTTGGATAAACTGATCCATCAAATTTACTTTTACAGCTTTACACAGCCAAATCACATTTATATTTCCAAACCTCTGTCGGACAGTACTACATCCACACTTATTAAGGGTAGCATGTACAAATTTCAACCAAGGCAACTTTTTGATGTTATTTTGGTATAAATTCAACAAAATTAAATTAAATACCAGATGATTAGGTATTTTATTAGTTAGTGCCTGGTGTCAAAACCTGATTACAATGCATTTTACAAAACACGATATACGATATCTCCCCAGCCTTCCATATTATGTGTACGCAGGAGTAGAATCTTTAAACCAAAAATCAATTTACAAAATTTTTCTTGAAGTTTTCTAATAATTCTTAATTCTCGTGACCCCATTCTTCACACCCATAAAGCATCACAGGGATCACAGTAGAGTACATAGTCCAAGTTGTAAATCAATAGATAGATTCAGATATCTAGCTTTTTTAATTAAGACATACACGGCTGTTTAAGCCTGGTCCTAAATACATGTTTACACTTTACACATTTTCCTTCATAATTAAATAATATTCCTAAATATTTAAGCTCTGTCGCCGTGTATATTTTACCACCTTTACAAATAAAAATAAAAACTACATGGATTCACTTTTCTTTTAGAAAATATTACAATCTCTAACGTAAAAGTATTAACTTCTAAATTTCAATCTTCACAATATTTCTGAAATGCATCAAGTGCTTTCCCTAGGCCTTTAGAACTACCTGGTCATAATACTGTGTCATCGGCATTCACCAGTAATCCCAAATATAGATAATTCATGCTTTCAACCTCGTCAGGAAAGACGAAAGGAGAAACAATACACCGACGCAGAAAACTTTTCAAGTCATTTACATATATAGGAAACAAAAATGGAAACAAGTTTTCTCCTTATCTCACACCTCTTAGTGACATAAATATTCTGACTTAACTCCATTAGATAATACACATGACTTTATATCCAGATTCATATTATGAATGACCCGGAATAGTATTCCTTGTGGTCCAGCATTTATCATCTTCAACCAAGCTTTACTTCTGGATATGGAATCAATGCAGTTTTGTAGTCGATGACACCACAATAAAGTTTCTTTGAATTTGCCAAAACATATCAATAAATATTTTTAAAAAATATGACCCACGGTTGAATATGATTTACGAAATCTGGTTGGATTTTCTAGTACTAATTCATACTGATCGGAAAATCGTTAAGTCTTTTTTTTAGAACTGAAGTGAATACTTTCCGAAGACAACTTAATAGGGTAATTCCCCAACAATTATCAGAACCTTCAGGATCACTTTTTTTATCAATAGGAACAACAAGAACTTCAGACCACAGTGTTGGAACCTTTCCCTCATCTAGAATACGGTTGAAATGTTTTATGTAAATAGGTAACATTATATCCCTTGAAACTTTGATATACTCATTTAAAATCATATCTATTCCTGCAGAACACGTGATTGCCGCGATTCAGTGCTTGATGTATCCCTCCGCGACTGACAGTGGTCCTTATTCTCACCCATGAAAGACGTCAAGGAGAGAATTCGTAAAGTGTCCGCTGGTGTGGGGTGGGATGGCATGGAATGAACATACAAATTTTTCCAGATACCCCTATCGGACTGGCAAATAATATACAACCCCTTCCCCAGCCAAACAGGAATGTGCCGATCATTTCAGAGTTTAGTCATTGACTCAACTCCATATATTAAATTGAGTTCACATTTTGGCATGGTATGTATCATGTATATTTTAGGTAACCACAGAAAGCAATTAACAATTATACTCTGTCATAGGTCGAGTATGAATGATTGGTTTCATTGCTTGGAAAATGCCAACGAATGAATATATGTACTTTTATGAGTGTCTGTCGAGAATAAACATTATCACTTATTATGCGAATAAACCGACATATTTTATGTGACTGCAGAAGGCAATTAACATGTATAATATGTTATAGTTTGAGTATGAATAATATCTCAACCCTAGGCTTCATTGCTTGGAAAATTCCAACGAATAAACAGACGTACTTTTATGACTGTCTGTCCATAATAAACATTGTCACTTATCATACAAGTAAACTGACGGAGCATACAGCCCGAGCATTTAGTTCTATTGGTAATATATATATATATATATATATATATATATATATATATATATATATATATATATATATATATATATATACATGATGTATCGGTTTCTACCATAATATAAATTTTGCGAATATATTGATTATTAATGGCTCGTCATGCAGACCGTTTTCATCATGAGAAGAAATCCGATATCACTCACTCGCTGTCGCGCGTTCGTGATATCGGATTTCCTCAAGTTATAACAAACGATGCACATGACGGGCCAGTTTTTGATCTATTTATTCAATATTCTGTTCGATCAAATCACGCTACTTTTATCAATAATTTTATTCAATCCACAGCGATATCGGATGCGTTTAATCTGTTCTATGATTCTATGCAAAATCCAACTGCGAAGGTGAAATTACAATGCAAATGCATTATCAACATAGAATATAGGCCTTAGCCTAATTTGAACTTTATGCGAAACCGCCAATATCAATATTAGATTCGGCCAAGTTTGAAGTGCAAATAAAATTAAGTGCAATTGAGCACCACCTAGAGGCTGACTCAAAATTTTAGAGATGGAACCTTGACGTTGCTTTTCGCTGACACGACCTTATACCAATGATACCAGGTCTCATTTCCACACCACAACTATACTGAATATGCAATAAAATCTTATAGGATTCTCTATGAATATCCAACAATACTTCATATTATCACTTGTTTACGTATAATTTTATACTGCATGTAACCCGAGCAGTCAGTCCCACTGATGATGATGATGATGATGATGATGATGATGATGATGATGATGATGATGATGATGATGATGATGATTGGTCTCTATCATAGTCTCGGTTTTGAACATCATCTCATGTGATTGTTTATGAGCATCCAACAGTGATACGCATTGTCGCTGACAACACAAATATACCATATAACCTGAGCAGTCTTATTGGTAATTTACATGATGTACAGGAGACTGTTTCGGTTGTACGGTCTATCAGTTAACTAGTCCTCACCATCTTTCTCTTGGTATAGGTCTACCATGAGGAAATTATCAAGATATGAAGCATGGACACGTGAACTCCTTGCAGCTTAAAACTAGGAAGTTTTACGATTCGCTGTACAGCTGCGTAGAATTACCAGTTCAGCTTTTATGAACACATACACTTATAATATGATCACACACACACACACACGCATATATATATATATATATATATATATATATATATATATATATATATATATATATATATATATATATATATATATATATACATACATACATACATACATACATATGTGTGTGCATATGTGTCTGGGGGATATTCAGCTAAAAAATTCAGCATGAAAACCATGACGGACAAGGACACGACAAAGATCGCTCATCGTTCCGTGTCAGGTTGTCAAACACACCTGTTGCGCGTCCTTCTTGCCAGGCATCCAATACACACATTCACATCGAGTATAAACTGGATTCTTAAATTGTTTTGTGCTCCTGTCGTATAGGGAATATTATGAATGTCGGGAGTCCGGATAAACTTCATTGTATAGGAACAAAATGGCTTAGAGCAGCCATGGTGAAGCCATTGATATTCCGTGAACATTCAACATCAACGGTTTCTCATCTTTGAGCAAAAGGTTGACATGTGCTGCCACCTGGGAGCAGATTGCAATCAGTACATGTGGTGAAATCCACACGTATGTTACCACCTCAGGCCGGGCAGCCCCTAAAATATATGTGAATACGCGAATCGATATATTTTGGTAAACTCATTATTTCTCTTGTGACCATAGCAATGACAATGATGGAAGGCATATTGTATTATCAGACGGCCGCAAACCTTCAAACGATTTTCCTGACACTACAGCGCTCAGCTGGTTCCCCATATAGAATTGCAAATATTTTTTTTAGATAGCAGTGCCCAAATAAAAAAAACGTATATTGCTCAGCTATTATCATTGTCAATTTAAAAAAAACTAAAACTAAAAATAAACAGAATAAAAACTTCATGAAAATAGAAAAATTGATGCTTTATCACCTTTACAAAGCTGACAGAAGCTCACATGGGGGCATCTGTGCATAAAAAAACAGCATTCCATACGACCCATTTGACAATATTGCAATACACTTCATTGCAACAGTAGCAGTATTTACATGTGCTTACACATGGTCCCAAAGTTCTATACCAGTATCCCATAGCTTCGTCAAAAATTAACTTATCCTTTTCGCAAAGTTTCTCTTACATATTTGTCAACTGTTTCACATACTGGTCCCTCGTTTAACTGCATAACATTAAACTTGTCTTTACTTCTGCCCTCATATAAATTCCATACAAAAGGGACTTTTATTCAAGTACTAGTATGATCCAGTTCTGTAGATAAAAGAGCAGCACAGGTCAATAACTTTCGTCGCTGCAACTCGGGCGCACTAAAGTATGCTGAGGATAGCTGCTGACTCTCCAACATAGCACTGAAAGAGTTAACTCATTTAACTCTTTCATAGCAAGAATACGACTGAGTAAACAGCTTCCTCGGCCCGGGTTGGGTGCAATGTACACAACCCGCGCCGAGGATGGCTATTGACATGGATCATGTCATTATGATTTTTTTCTTAACTCCCTGCAAAAATGTTTTCTATTGACATGAAATTTAAGTACACAAAAACAGACGATAAAATACATACGACCGTTTCTGGATGATTTGAACGGAAAAAAGGGGTTTGCAGATTGCACTTTAAAAATGCCATGCTAAGGTCGAACATTCTGCGACATCCAAATCTTAATTCATCACAAAGAATCATATAACTATGATTATCAAGCTATATTCTCGTTGATCTGGTGACGGGTCCGTGCATGTGGTCCATCACTAAACAGGTTTTTGCGATTCATTTAGGCCAGAAGGAAATTGCTCTCTCCTGTTACCGGCAGCAAGATTTTGAGCTGCTTATCTTGCTGGTTTTTTGCTTGTGTGGATCTGCAATTAGCAAATGCCAGTCAAGATTTATCGATTCATCATAAGCTACATTATTTTCGACAAGACGGCTTTTCATTTCAACCTTTAATACAGAATGCCAACGACAAACACATATGCCAGTAGTACCTTCGTGAAGCTTGGCACATTGGCTCTGTCAGTTAAGACTCTATTCGTAAGAACTGTGTCTGGTCACGATAAACGCTGTCGTCACATTACACAATTTTGATGGCAGGCTCTGTATTGGAAAGAAATCAAACGGTTATAACATTCATCTTTCACACTATCAGGACCTTAAAATAAAAAACTCACAGTTCACCGTTAACAAAAAGTCGAGACGACACTATTCCATGCATTGGGCAAATCATATGCTCTTATTGTTTCTTCTTTTGCGACTCTATTGACCGTATCAATAACTTTCTCGGACCCCAATGATCTTTCTCCATGCTTCCACTAACGTGAGCACTGGAAATGCCGCATGTTAACCTGATGGTTCTTCTCTTCTAAAATTACCATAAAAACATTCAATGACAGTTAAAATTGAAGAGAGAGAGAGAGAGAGAGAGAGAGGAGAGAGAGAAGAGAAGGAGAGAGACGAGAGAGAGAGAGAGAGAGAGGAGAGAGAGATGAGAGAGAGAGAGAGAGAGAGAGAGAGAGAGAGAGAGAAGAGAGAGAGAGAGAGAGATTTTCTGGTTGGTCTTTCCCCTCCTCGGTATAGTCCTGTAAAAGCTCCGGTTGAGAACTGCTACGATTTCCTATAAAACTGTCATTATATGCGGTCCATTACAGAGCGTTTAGAGCCATAATTAAGGCGTGCATGGTGCCGTTTGAAATTATCTACACTTATTTTAATGAAAGGCTATTTACGGTCTTCCACAGAGTCACAAAATTAACTCTAATAGTGTAAATGTTTTCATCGCTGATGTGTCGGTATTGACAACCTAGGCTTGGCCTATTGGAGTGAGCACCAGTTCAAATTTTGACCAGTGACATATTTTCATGGAAAAGCTCTTATCGGGCTTCTGCGCAAAATATTCAAGCAAACCTAAGAGAAAACAACGAAACAGACGATAAAAGAAACTGGACATAACAACTGACCGGCTTCAGCTGGACAAGGTTTAGGTAAGTGACCCGGATGGAGACAGAGGAAGCCATTACCATTTAGCCCGTCCGCTGCCCCACACCTTTGCACATGTTAGGATTGCGTGCAAGTATGAGGGATTCAGCGTGTCTCAAATTGAATTCTTTACAGGATGATTTGTTTAGGGTCACTTAATCCAGTGCATTACAGAAGACTATAGCGACAGTAAGATACATAGCATTAGTTGAGCAAGCCTCCATGTGACAAGGTCTCGGGCAAGCTACGTGCATACAGTCAAATGGGGTTATTTTTGTGAACTGCCGCACTAGACTCAAAACCACTAAAAGGTTTTAGGCTTTTAGCAAGCACGTGAATTTAAATGAAAAAAAGTGAATCATATTGATCTAGCCGAAGCCTGCCTTGGACCCACCCTGATTAATGTGCATCATCTACTTCTATTCTTATTTTTAACAGTTTTAACCGGCTCGGAAGTTACGAAATACAGCCTTAGCTGCCTTATATATATATATATATATATATATATATATATATATATATATATATATATATATATATATATATATATATATATATATATATATATATATATATATATATATATATATATATATCCTTGCACTGTCACTTGACAGTCCACGTTGCTCAGTACTACAGAAGATTGTGAGAACATCACAAGTTTTTCTTCTCCAGATCGGTGCATCTATGGCCACGCCGTCTCACTACACGAAATGTGCTATAAATCTCTCTTCGTGAACCTTTTGGCTCACTGTGCCATTAATGAAGCTCTTTCCTGTACCCTTCTCTCACTGCATGCAACGTGTCATCAATGAAACTCTTTTGTGTACCCTTTGTCTCACTGAACGCAGTATGCCATTTGTGAAACTCTCTCGTGTACCTTTTGTCTCGCTGGACGCAGTGTGCCATTACTGAAACTGTCTGTTGTACCCTTTGTCTCAATGGACACAGGGTGTTAACGTTGAAACTGTCTCACATATCCTTCGTCGTACTGGATGCAATGTGCCATCGATGAGACTCTCGTGTAGCTTTAATCGTTATAAACTTAGAACCAGAGATATTAAAAGGAGAAAAATAGGAAACACGCCATGTGGATGTTTTACACTCAACTGTTTTTACTAGGAAAAGCTGACTTTGCAAAAATGCTACGTCTAATTTGGAAATCCATACACAGCAAGTGAGCCTCGGTCCCCACCTGTTTTGGTCGCATGGCCTGAATAGTGTTCGCCCACATAGGTGTGTGGACACACGGGTGACATTGCCGGCAGCTGGGCTTGACAGCAGCTGTCAGTGAGTAAGTCGTCACAACAACTGAAATATAGCCTATTCGTGACTTATAGAAATGATCAAGGGCAACAGTAAATGATGTTCAAAATGGAAAATCATCTCAACTAAAGTCAACAACACTTGGTCCATGGCATATTTTTTAAACCGGAGGACCTACTGCCCTAGATTTTAAAATTTCGCCATTAAAAAATGATTACTGCCGCATTTTTGGAGTTCTCTTCGAGCAGTTTGGGAGGTGCGGCGGATTCTTACTGGCTCACGGCTGCAGCATTGCCGGTGTGGGTTCAACGGAAAGTATTCCTAATAACTGGGATCCTGCGTTGCCCCTATCCCACAGCACGAAACTTGACAGGAAGACGAGCAGATTGATGTATCAAGCAGGATCAAATTAGCTTCAATGATAAAAGTAACAAATGGAGATTGCAAGACGTTTGAGAAAAGTCATTCATTAAGTTTTAAAACATAAAATATACTGAAAATATTTAGATAATTTAATTCGTTTCGTCAATTTTTTTTTTCTGGATGGCTATTCAAGTATCATAACTGGTAAGAGTGCCCTGATCATGGCGGTGGCATAGTTCCGTTGCCTAGCAACTGAGGGGACCAGAGCATGTCTGCAGTATATACAGTTGCATATGAATTTTGATGGATTATCGATATATAGGTCTACACAACATTCCATTTGTTTTCCGATGCTTGACACCAGTCGGTTTCAACGAGAGAAGCAGTACAGTATTAAGCGTTTTGGACTTGCTTTGGAACTTAAAAGTGTCAGTGCTATGTTGGAGAATGATTCAACAACTTTCCTTTGCTCATCAAAAATGCACAAGACAAGCATGATGTACTTGAAGGAAAGGTCTTTTTACCTGGAATTTAAATCTGTTATCATTACCATAATTGAGATGAGAGCGCATCATGTTGTGGCTAAATCTGAAAGAGTCAGAAGTTGGAAGCTGCTCAGTCCTGGGTTCTAGAGGCGCGGGCTTCATCTCAGAAGACTAGACAGAAAGGTTTCTGTGCACAATGTTTTCTTGCTTTACCTGCAATGTGGATCAGTCGGGAATTATTTACATACGAGTGGTTTGGATATTGATACTGCCATGTACCGTGTATATGTCTAGACTGGTGTACATACACCCATACTCGCAGTATGGAGGTCAACCCAAGGACTTTTCTATAATATACCTATCAAGAGTCACATATAGTCTATCAGCGTTTGCAAACTGATATTGAGGAGTTGAGCGTATAAATGTTTTTTTACAAGTAATAATGATCACCGCATCTATAAATGATATTTAAGTAAGTCAATTACAATCGAAAGTCTGAAAAGACTCACATAAAGCAGTCTACACATTATGTACCTCTTCATCGATGCTGTCTTTGTTAACAAAATTTACATGTAGATCCCCGGTGTAGGTCACTGCCTGCACACCTCAATCATCACACCTACACAATGCCCGGGACACCCAGATATAATCTCCTGTGCTTTATCTAATCCTGAGTGCGAGCTGTAATTTATTGATGGGTATATCCCGAAAACAGCTACCTCTGCAGTACGTGTTCCAACCGTACTGTGACCAGATAAGCCCCTACTCTCTCTCCCCCCTCCAACCGTACTGTGACCACATAAGCCCTGACACACACACACTCTCTGTCTGTCTGTCTGTCTGTCTGTCTGTCTGTCTGTCGCTGTCTTAATTGAAATAGATCATGATGCTTACAAGATTTAAAACACGTGCACACAGTCACACAACACGATCAGCGTTCGATCGTAACGAAGAATTAAGTCGTTTCTGTAAAGAGATCGTTCACCAAAGGTAAAACTTCAATCATCTAATGTTTTCGCCGATTTTACGGTATCAGAGATAAACGTGAGGAAAAGGACATCAAAGTTCCGTTCAAAGCCACGTGTCTTTGTAGCACATGAACAATAAATACTATTTACATATCAAAATGGCCACACTGACCTTGAAGATACACTCGTTCCGCTCAAATATCTTGTAGAGCACTGTGCACACATATACAACTGTTCATATGAATCTGAACACAAACGCAGGGGCCATGTGTCTCTGTGTTCCCGTCACTGAAAGACGAAGTGGTGAACTGGCTTCCTATTTTCTGGTGGAAAAACACTCTTTCGCTCGTTCGACTGGCTGTATGGCCTGCGACACGGTCTTTTCCTGGATGTATTAGTGTTTCTGTCTGTTTCTATTTGACCGATTGTGACCGCTTGCTACAGAAGGAAGCACAAAAGGCTGAAGTTTTGAAGCAGCCCACCCAATGTGTGGCTACTTAAGGTCATGCTTAGTTGAAAAACATCTGGATTGGTTTATCAAATCAAAACTTTATTTCAAAAAATGTAATACACAATTGTCATACGTTGCCAAAAATGGCCAAATTATTAAATTTAGCAGAATATAAATCAACCCACTTGTATATATTCGAAATTGCATTGATTAATCATCACTGATGATTTATCATTCACAGCCATTTTTTTTTTCAAATCATCCGACAATGAACCTGAGACATTTTAAAAGCCCAATCATTGATTACATTTGGATGTTTTTCATAATTTTACATTCTCGTGTCTTTGAAAATTGCTTGTAAAATGCACAGGTTCTTCAAAATATTACGTACATAAAACGCCTTTGTAATTAAAGGGACCTTAGCGAGTACCTTCAACCGAAAACCAAAATAAGGACATAAACAATACATTCATCTCAGTCTCCCAGAATCTGGAACCATTAGCGCCAACCCCTCCAAACAATAATCCAGTACCAGAGGAATCCATCATATCTCTAGATGAGGTCGAAATACAACTTGACAACATTAAAGATCTAAAGCTGTTGGCCCCGACAACATCCCAAATTGGATACTCAGAGACTTATCAGGTATCACTGCTAAATCCATTTGTGCAATCTACAACAGCTCAATAAAGGAAGCATATCTACCATTAGCCTGGTAGCAAGCCGACTTGATCCCAGTCCCAAAAATAAACCCTGTGTGCAACCCCCCCCCCAAAAAAAAGACTTTAGACATATCTCACTGAAGCCCGACCTGACCCAGCTGCTAGAGAAACATCCAGTCCAACATCTGCAGAAGACATGCCCAAATGTGTATCCCTGCCAGTTCGGGCAATGAGTGGTAGCTCCACAACCCATACTCTATTGAAACTTTGCACCCAATATACAACACATTATCCAACGAACAGGTATTGGCTACTCAAATTATAATCTGATTTTGATGTTCCAATGAGTCTCCTTTCTGGCTAAGATCCCACATTGACTTTCCATTGCCTCGCTATCTGTCCCTTATAGTGATTGTCATCTCACTTTGTGTCCAGTGTGTCTAGTTCTGTCCTGCATTTTGTCTTTTCCCTGCAAGAGGGATTTGAATAGGGCTCTGTCTTTTTCCCTCTTGCCTATGAGACACGTTTGCTGTATTTGGATCAATAAAATATGTTTAAGCCAAGGCAATAGATGACAGCAAAAACTGACTGCTGCTCATTGACTTCAGCAAAGCTTGAGGCCACATAAATCACAACAAGCAAACTTGATAAAAATGGATCCCACCCCATCATCACAAAGTGGTATCACAGCTTCTGAACTGAACGTAAACAAAGGGTTCATATAAAAATATCAAGTCTGACTGCGCAATCACGAATGGCGGCGTACCCCAAAGTACTTTGAATGGTACTGATCTAGTCATCCATATGGTCGGCGACCTCAAAACGACCGTTTCAAACGTCAAGCTCGCGGATGACATCATCGAAATCGTCACAAATGGCAAACCATTAATAATGCCTGATGCAACAGATGGTATCCTTGACTGGCCTAAAGAAAATGATGTTGGGATAAACCCCACAAAAACAAGAGAACTCCTCATCTGCTTTGGAAAAGACCCGAAGGTCCCTCCGCTTGTCATGGATGGAACAGAGATCGAGCGAGTGACACAAACTAAACTCCTGGGTGTCATCATTAGTGGTGATTTGAAGTGGGATGCCCTTGTACGTCATGCAAACGCAAAGGCATCCAAACGATTATTCAATCTATAATTAAAGACAATTAAAGTGTGCTGGACTCACTACAAAAGATCTTTTAAGAGTATACAAAACCTTGGTAAGACCAGTCTGTGACTACGCTTGCCCTGTTTGGTTGACCTGCCTTCCTAATTAAACAAAAGTCAGATATGCTTGAATCTGTCCAGTGCTCTAAAACCCACATTTTGTAAATCGTATAAGATGGCCTTAGCTCTAACTCAATCTAGAAACACTGTTCTTCAGACGAGAGCAAATGTGCCAATCATTCTTCCAAGCAATGAAAATACCTACCTACAGACTGCATAGATTATTGTCGGATAAGATAATACATGCAGTAAAGTATAACATGAGAAACAAAAAAGCTTATGAGCTAACTCAGTGCCAGGCTAACAGGTATATCAATGGCTTCATTCCTTGGTGCATTAAGAACTGCCAGCATAAAAGCCTATATGACCATTGCCAAGTCTACGTGGACAGTCTGTGATATATACTTCTGCCACAAAGCTTTTACGTCTATAATACTGTTTTAAATACCTGATATTTTATATTTGCTATTTTTATCTATCTATCTATCTATCTATCTATCTATCTATCTATCTATCTATCTATCTATCTATCTATCTATCTATCTATCTATCTATCTTTTGCTGTACGTCAGAAATGACCATGAGCTGTTTGAAACCTGAGTAAATAAAAGTGCTTGATTTCTCTCTCATATCTGACGTAATGAAAGACAAATACCTTCAAATGTAAAACGATTTTGCTGTCTATCTAAAACTAATGCTACCACCGCTGCCGCTGCTACTACTACTACTACTACTACTTTTACTACTACTGCTACTACTACTACTACTACTACTTTTACTACTACTACTACTACTACTACTACTACTACTACTACTACTATTACTACTACTACTACTACTACTACTACTACTACTACTACTACTACTACTGCTACAACTGCTATTACCGATACTAAAGTCAATAATTTTTGTATTGCAGAGACACTTTCCAATTTGACTTTTCAGGAAAAAAAGAGCAAACACCTTGTTCTGTCCAAAAGTTCAAATCAAAATGACTTTGTTTTTCAAAACATGGATAAACCAAAAGGTCAATGTATTTCGGAATCCATTCTTACTCAGCTAGCCATAAAAGCTGGCCCAAGATTGGCCCGATGCTGGTCCATCCCTGCCAAAGTTGGACCAATATTAGGCCAATCTTTTTTGCTAGCTGGGTACCTCCTTACAAAGGCTATATTCAGGCGCTAATCATCGGCAATTCTCCGCGTCAAAAATGTCAAGAAAAGACTATATAACAATACGGTAAATTCTGCCATCAATCGTAGAATCAATTTCCAACACTATACTTATAAATACCTGCTGTCCCTTTACGAAAAATTAACACTGGTATCCGTTTAGAATATTTTGTGCATCGATACCAAGTTCACTTACCAATACCTAACAAGAGACGAGCCAAGAGGGCAGACTACAATCACATGTCGGGATAGACAGCATCTTGACTCCTTCACCGTCAATATTTAACTGCGTTAACAATTTCCGCGGCGCTGCCCGGGTGCAATGCCCCACACGGGCATCGAGGAAAGCTGTTGACCTGGGGCATTGGTAAGGTCTCTACAACTGTGGACATCCTGGTATTTATACGAAAGGTCGGTTGACAATATGAATTTAGTATCGTGGTGTCAAAGTACATCAACGTTTGTCGACAGTGGCAACGAAAGAGTTGGAAGCAGTTGATTGACCCAGGTCAGTGCAGATTGACCCAGGTCAGTGCAGACTAACCCAATGTCAGCGCATATTGACCGAGGTCAGTGTAGATTGACCCAGGTCAGTGCAGATTGACCCAGGACAATGCAGATTCCCAAAGCGCCAACATTTACGCAACATGATTGGTTTGGAATCAAATGTGTAAATAGTGCCAATAAAATTACCATAACACAATACATACATTTGTCTTTGAAAGACAACGTTCGGAATGATACATGCACATGATAAAATGGTCATAACGTGATCATAGCGCATGTTACCAGTGGATATGCCGCTGTGGGTATTGAAATGTGTGGTTTTATTCTTGTACATTTACTGACGGAGAACACTCTACAAATCAATCCCTGTTTTATTAACCCTACCAATAACATAATAATGCGTACACAAATCATTGAATCGAAGTTCATAATGGGTCTCGTGATTTGATACTTGCACAAAGCAATTAGATGTACATAAAACTGGACTACATAAACATCTCTGAAGTTCATTTTCTATTTACCAATCCGGCCAATAATAACAACGAGACACAGATAGGTCATTGACTAGGACTTCGAGGTCATCAGACCTCAATTATATAAAATAGGATCAAATATCATGTAGCACACTGACGCCCGTTTATTAAACAGCACAACATAATAAAATACATGTATACATCACAGGAAGCATACACACGACGTTTCTGGCGTATTATACTGCATAATGCCAAATATGAGGATTATTCTGTTACCATGATATATTTAGAAAATATGCATGAATACAAATCAACATGATTCTGTCAGTCTCTTGTGGTTACATTCTTCATGGCGAGTCATTCAGTTATTGTCGTGACCTAATCCATTGAAAATTAATACTTCTCTTTCACATTTATCAAGCTAATTTTATTTGTGTAGGTCGTCACGTTTTTCAGTTGATTTGGCTCATGTTCAATACAAATATTCTAGTGGGAAGATGATAAATGGCGGCTTCCATATGTATGGCACTCATCACTAAGCGCTGCTCCAACCATTCTACTTTCAAAGATCAACCCCCGAACAAGCCCAGCCTGGCTGTTGCCGATGCTCATTATGCTCTCAATACGACCAAAAATTGGTCTTTAACCTTTACTCGCTTATAATTTGTAAACTTAGCCAACTCAGCAGGCTGTTGAATTTTGCTGACCCATGTTCGATGCAGACACCAATGTACCATCCCACCCCCATCCCCGCCCATTGAAATGTGGCTACATAAGTAAGGTTATAACAAAACGGAGTCAAAAGAATTCCTTTGGCCATCTGGCCACTTTTAATATTTTAAGTGGGAACAGGGTAACACACGCACGCACGCACGCACGCACGCACGCACACACACACACACGTTAAAGGCGATTTTTCCATCACAATTTAAGTCCAGATAGCCTGCATGTTGATGTGACCGCCCAGCCAATTAAACCTGAAGTTCGCATCTCATATGCTGTGTGCCCGGTTAAATTAATGTTCATCTGAATCCAATTCCACAGTTTATCAGTTGATGACATTGTTTAATAGTGTTAAGTGGGCAACGTAAAGTGTTTTTCTCTTAACAACATCATTACATCTGGTGCATAGTTTCAGTAAACATTTTCGGTCATTAGTTTCGTTTGAGTTTTTTACGTATATGTATCGATCGGTTTTGTTTGTTGACAGGTAAACCTGTTCACAGAACCTAAATGCTGCTGTAAATACATTTTCATTATTCCGCTGTGGCTTCTGTTATCAGTAGACACGGGATGTCAAGGGTTATAATCACTCCATTGAATAATATGCTTTTTATGCTCTTTACATTGAATTTGCTGAAGTTAGCAACACAACTGACATAATTTTTAATAAGATAATATTGCTTTTAGAAATATATCATGCGACAGCCTCTTAATATCTGCCCCATGACTACTAGAAGACATTCTGCGAATTCAAGTGTAACTCCGTGTGAACAGCCAGCAGGATCTTTCGTTATGTGAACCCAACTTGTCTCAGCCAAGAGATTCGACACTTTCTTCGTGTACCAAAAGATAAGTAATGTAGCTCTACATTGCAAACAACGACTATTCATCAGTGTCCTCGTGTGCCAAATGACACTCCATGCAGCTCCACATTTCAAGAAACATTTACGCATCCATGTCCTCGTGTGCCAAATGACACTCCATGCAGCTCTACATTTCAAGGAACATTTACGCATCCATGTCCTCGTGTTCCAAAAGACACTCCATGCAGCTCTATTTTTCAAGAAACATCTACGCATCCATGTCCTCGTGTGCCAAACGACACTCCATGTAGCTCTACATTTCAAGGAACATTTACGCATCCATGTCCTCGTGTTCCAAAAGACACTCCATGCAGCTCTATTTTTCAAGAAACATATACGCATCCATGTCCTCGTGTGCCAAACGACACTCCATGCAGCTCCAAATTGCAAGGAACGTTTATGCATCCATGTCCCCGTCCGCCAAAAAACACTTCATACAGCTGTGCCTTGGAGAAAACCTCTATACATCCACCTTCATAATAATTTACTCAAAGTTAGAAATACAAATGTAAGCATCACTAAGTAGTACATTAAGCTTAGATTCATTCATATGATATGCTTCACAGTTGTGTCATTATCTCAGCAAACGTTTGCATATGTACGCAACTATGGTGTATATGGGAGGAAAATGTATAACATACTTGCGAAACTGTTGCTCTACAACAATATTAGTATAAAAGTGTAATATAATTTAATCATGCCCATTTTATGCTGAATTTAAATTTTCTTATCATACATTGTCATCTTAGATCGTGATCGACGTGCCAGACCTTTTCTTGACATATCTTAACCTTTTTTAATTACAACCCAAAGCATAAACATCATTACCTCAAAGCCGTCCACACGTCACTAGTATGGAAAAGATGTTCACATCAACCCCAAAGACAAGGCTACAACAGAGAACAATCACCATGCACTTGCTCTTTCAATTCAGAATATTCAAAGTGTTTCATAGTTTTTAACAATGCAGTAAACAATTAAAATTCTTTAAATAATGGTCATCTAGTATGAACACGTGGCTCAAATTTGCTTTTTTGGCTATTATGTCACCACTGATCACAATCAGACTGTGATATGTTCATTCTTGTTTTCCCCAGCTTTTACTCTCATGACCCAAGAAACTGATTCGTGAAAATATTATCTCCCCGCGACAGAAACAAATTGCAATGTCTTAACCCATGCTTCCACTGTTCTTTCACGTCGTTTGTTCATTAATCATTTCGAGTGAAACAGGGCTTATTTTGTTTTGTATTTGAGATTATTTGCTGTAGCTGGACCTAGATATTTGATGCACTTTCGTAACTTCTTAGACAAATTAAAATCCAGTTATCCATTGGATTCAAAACTGGACGGCTCTGGACAAGTGTGTCGTCATAACTACCTGTCTTCACCATTACACCATTGTATCCGATGGAACTGAACGGCCCTTTTCCTTGCGTTGGTCGAACTGCTGATACATGCACGAGAAAGGTACAACGCAAGGAGTGCTTTGAAGGTTAGAAATTACAGTTCATTGCGGTTTCTAAGATTGTTGAACAACATGAAGTTTAAAGTGCGAACGAATGTTACTCTCGTAAAATCGGTCACAAACAACGTGTTTTAAAAAGGGACACCACTCGTAGCCGTTAGTTATGGTACCGGGATGAACAACAAATCATTTCCGGCGTCCTGGTTTCTTATTCCGTCTGATGCAAGAAGCCATTCGCACTAATGCTGTCTCCTCATCTTGCCACGACTGTCTCAGCGTCTCAAACACAAGCCCACAGCGCTACGGTAGCAAATTAATTACTAATAATTAAAAGCGACTTACATCTTTTTATACATATACACGTATGTCTTAAGACACCGAATGATTGAAACTGCTTAATTAGAAAGTTTTCAAGGCCTGAGCGCATATGAGCCCGGAAAATGAAAGGGGTCGATGAACGTTAACGTGTTGGATTCGCATTTTTTTTGTCATCCGACTTCATCATTGCAAATTCAGATTCAATCTACAGAACTTAATTCAAGACAACATAGACTTCCTTAACGCAACTTTCACCTGTGCGATGCAAAGCATTGTGCTAGGGAGATTAACCCTTTGTGGGCCCTTAATTACATGGACTAGCTTCCCAACAGATTCACTAACGGATGAAAAGATAATTGTATTATTTGGTGAGATAATTCCCTAAAGTTTTGCTTCTTATGTCAGTAATTCACGATGGGAACACGAAACTCTCACGCCGAAGTGAGAATGGTTAAGACTCCATTCAATTAAGACCCCTACAGAGGTTACATGACCTCATCTTCTTCTGCACGATTAGAAGTAATGAATAGACAGAACGAAATATGGCACTATCCTATCAAGACTGTGAGCACGCTTTTGCTAAGAAGTGTAAAAGCTTTAAGTACCTTGAGGCAGTGTGGAGCAGTACTTTGCGTTATGTCTGGAATCCCAATAGCCAGAGCAAGTGAATACCCGAGAGTGAAGCGGTTATGCGCTTGGTTGACTTATGTTGTATATGTGTACACTCAAGCAGACAGTATTGATCCGGTGCCCTGTTATAGGCTTATGCTGTATCAAGCCGGTCGAGGTATGTAGGACCACCATATATCATAACATAAACTAGTCATTATAAATAATGCAAACTCGAAATTCCATAAACAGATATATGGGAACGGTATCTCCGTATGTCATGTGATTGATAATCAAAAGTATCCGCATTGTTTGTTTCTTTACGTAATAATGGCAAACCAGGAAAATATTTTGTTAGGCCATTTCACTTGGAACCCAAATTGAAAAATAGTATAGTTTCGTGAAAAAGGAGTGTTGGTTTACCATACACAAGAAAAAGTTGGTTCTAAATGACACACATATAAGGAAGGGAAGCTAAGTATTACATGGACAAATGTTACCTCTATCTGCATTACGACGGCACTTCCTCATCCATAGTTACTCTGTCCGTAATGTACTGAAAGATGGAGTATACCATCCGACACAGACAATCTACATACAAGGCTCAGTCTGCTTCTCTGGCGCAGGTCTCACAGAGTTCCACACACCAGCTGTTACTGCATGTGACGACTTTTTTACAAAACCATTTTCCCCGAAAAACACATCTGAGGTGATGATGATGATGATGATGATGATGATGATGATGATGATGATGATGATGATGATGATGATGATGATGATGATGATGATGATGATGATGATCTGTGGAGTGCCGCTTATGTGCCGCGGTCCCGAAAAAATAGGTAACTATAACAAAAAATTAATAAAAAAGACATTTCCCAATGTTGCATCTCACACTCTGCATACCCATAGCCCCCCCCCCCCCCCCCCGTGTTGCCACAGCCCGAGCCATGGGAGCCCTTATAAGGGCTACCGTCTCCCGCCCCTTCCTTCAGTTGCCAACTCTAGATTATGTCTCCCTAAAACCAAGCACACTACTTGTCCTTTTCCAGCACTTCACCAGGATGCCCATCAGTAAGCCTACTCCTACCCTACTTCCCGGTATTCCCCCTTTCAGCTCTGTCATTTACGCTAACCTATCACTTCTGTCATATTTCGAACATGCTCTAGATTCCTGTGAGCCTGCACGGTATTTCTCTTTACAGCCCTCAAAAAGTCTCTCCCTGAAGTTCTGGTATTATGAACACCACAAAAGCAAATGATCCATAGTCTCGTCCACGTCTTCTCTTCATACTTGGCCCTTCCCATCACTTCCTTCTGTCCACTTCTGCTTCCCCTTTACAAGATTAATTACCCCTGATCGCCCTTGGAATAATAAATTTGGACCCTGGATTCCGTCTCAACATCTTCCCGTCACTGGTTTCTCTTGTACTGCGTAAGTTTTCAATTTGCTCTTCTCCTCCACCTCATGTTCCATTCCTCCTCGTGCTTCCTTTATCAACGTATGTCTGCCATGAAGTGACAGTCTCATCTGGCCCCCTTCAACTCGTACTTCTCAGCTAACTTGTCTATGTATAGCATCTATTTTGTCTGTTCTTGAACCGCCTTGAGATGCACTTTCATGCATCACTGATCTTCTCTTGTCTCCTGAAAGTAGCCCAAGTAGTTCAACTTTGCCTTTGCAGATCTACTCCGGACATCCAACAAGCCCAATTCTCCTAATACTGCTGCCGCCACACATGGTGAGGCCCCTAGTATCCATTTATCCACCTCTCTCTGTACCCTATCCAACCATTCCAGATCTCTCTCACTCTTTGATATTGCGTCCAACCCTTACAGCATGCCTGGAACTGCTAACCACTCCCAAAGCACCCTCCCTGTAAATGCTCTAGTGACACTATTTGTTGCCCTCAGCTTAATCATATCTTTTGTTCTATTGACATTCTGCCTTATTTTATCAACATGGTATCGACATATCCATTGACCTCTGGCTTTAATGCTCACACCCAAGTATTCATATTCATCTACCTTTCCTATCTTAATGACCCGTCCGTGCCCCTCTGAGACCTCAAACTTTTCACCATCCACTACTCTCCCTGCCTCTGCTGCTGACCCACAATCATAACCTTACTCTTTTTCTCAAAGTACGCCAGCCTTCGTTTCGCCCCAAAGCTCCTGCTATTTTGAGCAAATTTTGTAATTCCTCCCATAGGAACAAGATTATCTATGAAAAACAAATCTGGTATCCTCTCACTTCCCACCATGAAACCTTTTGCACTCTTCAGCAACTGTCCACCCAACTCACGAACATACAAAGGTTAAATAAGGAGGTGTGAATATTCTGGCGGGAAATCTTGGGGGCATATTGTCCTGCCATCAAAGCAGACAAAGCTCCGTGGCTTCTTTTATTCGATTGAAGCAGACTAGGATATCTCGAATCTTTCTCTCTCGGGGGAGGGGGTCACTCCCATTAGTGACCACAGCAGAAGTGTACCGCTCTTAAGGCCACTTTTTCAATAGTTTTCCCCTGAAAATGGTAATTTTCATCCAAATGGCTCAACTTTTCACCAAATATTCCCATCAAAGGTGAAAACTTCCTTGTGGCAGTACATTCGACACAGACGTTTGATCAAATTTTGTTTAAAAATTGAAGAAAAATGACTTAACTGAGGTACCATTTTGTTTTTTTTTAAAGTACCCTAATCACGGGTGTGGTATTTAATGTTCGAAGATAACACTACTAGAGGCAATTTTGGTAAGTATCACCTCCACCTGAGCTATGTCTGTTCAGCAGGGAAACTGACTGCCATGATACGTACAATCAAGAAATGGAGGTACAATGAATGAGGAACAACTATCTCGTATGCGCGCGCACGCACGCACACACACACACACACACACACACACACACACACACACACACACACACACACACACGCTGTGGATGTACTACCCTACACTTATCATTATACGAAAATCACACCAAACTGGAACTAATTAGATGCGCAGACCCAAAGGTGTGGCAGAGTATGAGGAAGACACGACCGACCCAGACAACACTCGATCAATATTGGCCTATCGGCTTCTCAATGGTACCACGGGCACAGCTCTGCTGCTTTGGGTGCCTGTGGCGTGCAATATCACCTCAACCAACTATTACTCAGCCCGTGAATCTATGCAGGTGCCCCTGTCTTGGGGGCTGGTGTCTTTGCATGCACGCACCTGCTACCGACCCTTGTGCCCTTAAACTGTCATCTGGCTTTTAACTAATTTCCCATAAAGCCATTACATTTTTGCAAACCGTGTTTCTTCTAATGTACAGGCAAATGCATTGGGTTCTGAGGTCATGAAACAAAATAAAATAGTAATTTGCTTTTCAGGAACCGTACAGTTAAGGTTCCCTAATTTGACATCAAATCGACATTCTTTGTAAGTCTTATAACTAAAGAAGCTCGTGGGGTTGTGCACCCTGTGTGGAATCTATCAGAGCGCAGAGTGGCCATTCGCATGTCTGAAACATATTGTATCACCCAGGAGTGATGCATATGACTCTTCCCTGATGTGGATTGAACTCAATCAATATGTGAAATCAAATAAAGAATCAATAAATGATGGAGGCTAAGTATGTACCGGGTCCTTTAGCTTCTTTGTCTCCCGTTTTTCAGTCTGCTGTAAAATAGTTGGTCGTTAAATACTTCAAGTCAATAAACAACCACAAGCATAGGGGCTCCCTGGGACCACGGAAGCACTAGCCATTGTTCTCTTGTCACGAAAAGCAAATCACAATATGTGCCTTCCTAAGGCAAGAACGATGAGCTGTACCGCGAAGTACATGTGCTTGAAAAGACAAACATTGTGAAGATCCAGTAATGCACATCCCCGTGCATATCACCCAGTATCCGAAGTGCATCGTAAACTAAAACAATTCATCGCTGCAAAAACACAATACACGTGATCACGAGACATGCATATACATGCTATTCAAAAGTCCCTGCCATGTTTGGAACACTACTACCCTCTGGTGGTAGAAACCAGAATGAGGCTGGGGTGGAACCCAAATCAAGTCCCCATTCACTTGCATGTAAACTTTGCTTACATTTTGAGCTCATATATATCATATGAAAAACACTTTTGAATACATCCATTGTGTCATCCTGTTAGGATGACTCTACGACTACAACAGTGAGGAAAAAAAGCAGGTCTTCAGTGTTTGATCCATTGTTGCAAAAATTACTGTGATGTTGTCTGTTAATATGAAAAAAGATGTCATGGTAACATATTTTGTATCATCTTTCTAAAAAACATAATGTGTTGATCTCATATTTTAGAACCAGTCGTTGATTTGGGTGTGTAATTTGTATTACCTGGAACATCAAAATATATATATTTTTAAAACATAGTCCGATATTCACGTTTCGTCGGAATTTATTTTTTACACCTGATTAGGAAATTAGATCTACTCGGATCAGTTTGCTCCATTAACAAGTCAGTTGAGCTATAGGATATATACCTGTGCCAGCCAATCATATATCCTTAAAAAACATATTTTATGAAACTGTTGTTGCTGGAAATTGCTAGCATGTATAGAGAGTCAACTCAGTTATTCACACGGGCATATCACTGTCACAGACAGGGTCAGATACGCCTTTCTCATAAAGTTAGTGTCTTTCAGAGAAATGTAAGTTTACTAATACCAAATCAATGTTCATTTTAGTGCTTCCTGAATTGGCTACAATAATAAATTCCCATCTGCCTATACTAAGTATTCTTTATTTCCAAAATATTAGTAATATCCCGTTTGCACACACAAGTGGCCGCCCGTATCTCGCAAAGCGAGACAACAGTTATTAAGACAACCAGGTATACAGTTGTGGCGTGAAATTAATATGCATGCCTCGCATTGCGTTTGTATCATTCTTACCGAGTTCACGGTTGACAGTCATGTGAGCTAGATAATAACACACACACCCTTTACTTCGACAGTGTTTCTTGTTTGCGTGCACGCAAGCACGTGTAGTCTCTTGTCAATGATGATAATGCTCATGTCCATTAATATGCATGTTTCAGGCAGCATACCAGTATCTTAGGCATGACCTTTATTTTCAAAGTACGGTTATACTGCCAAACCTGTAGTGCGACAGGAAAGGCCAAGTTTTAATTATAGAAAATTTGCAGTTTGTAGATTGATCCACATTCCTGCTGACTCTTAAAATGCAAAACTGAACTGTTTTTCTTAATTCTCATTCATGTTGGTGATCTGTGAGCTGTGAAAACCTTCCAGATCACCAACATAAGACGAAGAATGTTGCTTTATACCAGGCACGTGTTACAGTCTGAATATCAGGTTTCTGAATTTACGTACGTAGCACAGCAGTCTTCATATTACTTCCTCCATAGATGAAAACCACTCGTTACAAAAGCAACTTTCCTGTGCCATTGAGGGAAAAATTTATTGTTCACTACTTTTAATGAGAGATAATATGCTTCGCAAAAGACAACAGTAATATTGGATTACAAGAGTCCATCATTTGGCATGCATCAATTTCGTAAATTAATTCGTATTTTGATTATAAAAATAAAAGGCAGACCAGAAGTAAAACACTAAAAATTAGCGTTCACAGACCTGATTACATGCTCTTCTACCACCCTTATTTCAATTCATTCAAACTACAAAATAGGAAATGTTTCCTTCATGAGTTTAGGTGAGCCTAAGGACCTTGAGCATCAGGTAAAGATCACCCATCTGCAATCCCGACATGCTCTTGGCATGGCACATCAAGGTCACACTGAATAGTAAAATTACCAACACCAAAGAAACCCAATTAGTAGTTTCCGATAAATGTTTAATTGTAACTATGGACCTGGGAAAAGTACTGACCTGTACCGAGATATAAGCCAATGTATCCGATTCCTAAACGATAATGGGTGTGTGCATCCTTCACGATAACAATCTGTGCATCGCCCTGTAGCAGGATGCGAAAATAACTGACATAAAATTCCATAAAATCGACAAAAAAACAAAAACAAAACAATAATAATAATAATAATAATAATAATAATAATAATAATAATAATAATAATAATAATAACAATAATAATAATAATAGTAATAATAATAATAATGATGATCATAATAATAATAATGATGATGACATAATAATAATAATGATGATGACATAATAATAATGATGATAATAATAATAACAATAATAATAATAATAATAATAATAATAATAATAATAATAATAATAATAATAATAATAATAATAATAATAATAATAATAAAAAGTAGATACACAGAAAATAATCACATCGCCACCCGTTGATCAACTAGGGGGGGGGGGGGGTATATGCAATTTCAAAGCAAATGGGGAAGCGGTTTCAAAGAGCAAGATTTTTACGATTTTCCACAAAAAATGGACAAAAATTCATGAAAAATATCATAATCACTGGAGAGTGAGTATTTGAACAAACTTCGTATAGACCCACCTAAGCTTCACCACCCCCAATTGGGGAAGTGAATCTGATTGCAGCTGTTGGAGAAAAAGTAAAAAATGTGCATTTCTGTGGCATTCCCCTCAGACTTACATGGTAACCGATAAGAATGCGCTAATTCACCGATACGTACCCAAACAGAATTGAAAGTTCGTTACAAATAAGGAATCTACAGTACCACTATCATTAAAAAACTTTGTTTAACCTTCCCACAAGCTACATTTTCAACAAGTTTCTGAGAAATCCGAGAAACGGTTTAGGAGAAGAAGTAGAAAATGGCAAAAACACACAAACATTTGTTAAAAAATACAAAAAATCGCAGCGCCACCTCTTGAACAAATAAAGGTCAGGGGTCCTCAGAAGCGTCCCAACACAATTGGTTTGGCAGTTTCGGAGATGATTTTTGAAGATTTTGCCAAACAAAGAAAACAACACAAAAATCATCAAAAAGTCCAAAAATCATTGGAACATAACCATGTGAACAAATTTGATAAGGACCCGCCCAAGATACATTGTTACTAAGTTTGAACTGGATCTGGTTGACGGTTTTGGAGACGTCGAAAATAACAATTGTGGACAACGACGGACACCAGGCATAAAAATCCCAGCTGACTGCTGTTAGAGCAGGGCACGATATCACGTCAAAATTGAACTCTTCTCTCTTAATAAATAGTTTTTTGATGTATACTGTTTGTGTGTTACTTCTATTCATGATCAAGGAAAGTTGCTATTGTATAATTTCAATTTCCATGTTCATGACAAGTTGTTTTTGGTAGATCTTTTTTCACTGTCTCTTGATCTCATAATAATTGTTCAACGTACACAATTGGTTGATGACTCTCTCTGTCTTGTCAATGGGGTCTCCTTGCTTCTGTTGAAATGGTCTTTGCTAGGTTCGCCATCCATCTGGATTCATAGTAGCTAAAATGAAGATTCAGAAGGATTGACGGACAAACGAACGGATAGACAGACGGATAAAGAGTAGGAAAACACCTTCCGGTATCTTATGTACTATGGGTAAAAGCCACAAGTCTATATCAAATGTATGTTTCCAAGTCCTATTTAGAAATCAATATGAAGCAATAGCGGTCCTTCTGGACATTTTCGTTTCGTGAATTCTCTCATTTGTGGACACCTTTGTACTGTGGAGAGTTTTGTCACGAACTGAGTATTTCTTTGTAATTTTCATAAAAACAGAACCTGTGTGTGACACACTGAAATTCAGCTCAGATAAGGTAAAACGCACCCGCAAAATCCTGCGCAGGCATCACGACATGAGACCATGAGAATGGCACAAGCAGTGTTTGAAATGTTGACTGTTGAATATTGTACGCATACTGGCCTGAAATAAAAACATGGGCATCGAAGTGAGATTGGCAACTTTATCTTCAATGTCTGGTTGAGATGGCCAGGCTTGCATCTCTCGTTACACGACAGTGGGTGTCACATAGACAACTTCAAAGACATTAACCCTTTCACCACATGAAGTGACTCTAGTCAATTAAATCAAATCACTGCAACCACGTGTACTATTTAATAGCTTGATGCAAATAACTGTCATTCAAGTACCAGCACGCCTAGATGTTAAGTGGTATCTTTGGTTGAAATTTTGTCCAGGATAACAGCATTCGCAAAATGCACTGAGGATAGCTCGTGACTCAGTCCTTAGCTTGGATCTGAAAGAGTTAAGTGAATGCAGGTTACTCCCTATCAGTATCATCGATTCTGAGGCAGTTTATATGCTCATGCTGCAATTAAGCCCCACAGACAGTCATATTATCACCTCTTGATACTACACACACACACACACACACACACACACACACACACACACACACACACACACACACACACACATACACACACACACACACACACACACACACAGATAATACTAATGAATAAGTTGTCTTCTATTGCCGTCTTCAGACTCATGGCTTGTTTCTCATTGACCTTAATAGCATCTATGGCTGCCCTACTTTATATTAAAAGGTTTCAGTATTGATATGTCTGTGCCTGATTACTCAGATTGAAGTTGCGCTTGTTTGATGTGGAAATGATATGCCACTGTACTAAACAAGCAGCTGCGAAATGCAATGGCATATTCAATTTGTTATCTCTATCTGGTACCATATTCAACATTTTCAAAATTTTATACAATTATCCACTTAGCATAATTTTCAATGTTGCAGCTTTTGATCACTATGTACCAGGTAAGTCTACAGCACAATTCTACAAATAGGGAGTTTCAGCGGCAATCCTGTGTAAAAGACTGATAAAGATATTGAAGATTTAAATTATGTTTACTCCCCTTCTTTAAACAAACTAAAATACTACAGCTTTTGTTCATTGTTCATTGGATGTGCCTCCAGCACAAATCTGAGAATTGAAATAGGAATAGTACCTGTCTCTATAATCGTTTTGAAGATATTCAGGATTAAAATTTCTGTATTTGCCTGATTTGCATAAATTAAAATGCTACAACTCATGCTTCGTTGGATGTGGCTATAGCACAACCCTGTTAATTGAAGTTAAATTGGCACCTGTATTTATTATATTTTTGAAGATATTTGAGACTTAAATTTTGTGTTTTTGACTAATTTGCATAAATTAACAGGTAACAATGCTGGTTGATAGTTCATTGGATGAAACAATAGTATAGACCTATAAATTGCAGTTGAGTTGGCCACTCTGATCATCACAGTTTTGAAGATATTCAATATTTAAGGTTTAAGTGCCCCCAATGGGCAAAATTTAAAATGTTGCAACTCTTATTCATTGCCCATTGCATTGGCATGTGTCACAAACCTTTATGCAGAATTTGATATTTTCTGACTATCTACAATATTTTTGAAGATATGAAACTTTAAAATGTTTAAATACCCTGCTATGCATGATCTTCCTAACAATTTACGGTAAGGTGCCAAAGTTCCTCACAAATGTATTGTTCCTACAAATTTTCAAAAGCTGTCGCATTTACTGTATCCGAGAAAAATGCAGTACAGTGGCAAGAAAGAAAGAAACTCTAGGCAAAAAAGAAGTCCACGAATATTTGAAAAAAAAAACAAAACGAAATGGAATGCATCACGCCACCACATTCTTTCTGTGCCCTGTGCTGCAGCGGGCAAGACTTTGCTGGTATTATTCGAAACTACACATGTAATGAAAACCCTTATAAATATTCGGTTTACTTATTAACATTACGGGTGTAGAAATGCCACTGTGTTTCAGTTTCACATGAATACATTGCAAGCGCTCAAAACACCAGAGGGCAACGTGAAGGCGGCCGTTGTCACAGGCTGCGTCGACTTTCATTTCATCCACTCTACACCCAATACACATTTGCTGCAGTTGACGTTTTGTCACATCAAAAAGATAACAGACCTTACTTTTCAAACAAATTAAATTCATTTTCCATTTCGCATACTGAAACTATAGAATTGTTGCAGATATATATTGATCGCGAACATTAATGTTAATAAATGTAATTACTACCAACGCCCTGCTCTGACCGACATGGGCGGCGGGGAAAACATTGGGGTCACGTGCATTCTTATATCCAGCGACTCACGTGAAATAATATTTATGCAAAAACAGCATGACGACCAGGGCATTCTGTTTTTAAAATAAGCATTCCATCCTACTTCACTTCACAAGAACGATTTTTTAACGAAAGACACATAATCATACATATTAGGTCCAACTTTACCTAATGTATTCTGTTCATTTAATCAGCATGACTACACACTTTTTCCATAAGACGAGTTGAGACCTATATTATTCTACCGACGTCACCAGAATGTCTCTGCAGTATTTATCGTAAGGATAACACACGTACCTAATACACAATTTTGAGCAAACAGTTTTAGGCATGTGTGGTATATCGAGCAGTTTTAAGAACAGCGAGAGTATCACTGAAACTGTCCGTTGTTGTTCTTTAAACATAATAAATGACAAAGATTATGAAAACTAATTTATCATATTAACAGTTAAGCAATGCATGTCGGTAGTATAGGCCTACCCTAATCTGCGTTTCAATTATCTACCGACAGGTGGCACATCTCGGAAGTATAGAGTTAGCATGTATGAATAAACTTTATTGACATAAAACCAATAATATAGTACGGTATAGTCCGCAAGACACATCTAACCTACTCTGGATATGTATTTGACCTATTAACTGATAATGTATACAGAATAATTATGTCTGGGTGTACATGGTACTTAATTGTCGGACCACACCCGGTGCTCCACAAGAAAATTAATGTGGTACCTCCTTTACTCGAATGATACATGTCAAAACATATTGAATTGTTTGGTTGATGGTTGATGACATGTTCATGAACATATAAACGAGTCTATGTGTATGCCATGTCACACTCCATAGTTTGTCCTCACTTTCTTCTTTTTAGTAGACCTCACATTTCAGTGGAAATGCGCTCCGAAGAAAATCAATAGTTTTACCACATATTGTAATAACCTGTCACGCAATGTTTGAAACATATAAATATATTTCTGGTTGGAAATGATAATCGGATGAAGAATCACGGCAATAATGATAAATATGTGATGCAAACCAGGTCATATGTACGTGTACAGCCTCTGTGTTCAAAAGAAAAGTATTGCGACTGGGGTGTCCGGCAGAAACCCAAATATGATAATAAAACTAACCAAGTGAAAGATCCGACTGCGCATGACAGTCAAGTTCATGGGCGGGTCACTCCAAGTGCACGAAGCCCAAGAGGAGTGATCCGGCCATGAACAAGGCTGTCCTGGGCAGTCGGATCCTTCTCATGTTTTTCTTTTATTTTTATCCAGTAAATATAATAAGCTGTAGATACCTATTGTAGAATTCCCCAATATATTTGGATAGAATTGCTGCACATTGCCCTCTATCATGATTCAATGGATGAGCTGAATGAAACACTAGCTCTGGCTTTGACCTTTGACCCTGACCTTTGACCCTGACCTGATTTCCGAATCGGGAATGAAAAGTTGTTCCAGGCACTTACAAGGAGGACCAATGAAAAAGCTCATTTACTAGGGTAATATGGATTTTTAGTAGCTAAGTATGAATAGAAATACTGCCCTCTTTGTATTTTCCTGTTTTATGAGCTGATACAGCTTTTATTACTGGATAAATTTCTGTGTACGCAGCTGATCATGCTCCGGGTACAGTTTGCATTTCCTCGTCAATGTCGTATGGTACATGTTTTGCATACTGGCCCAACAATGAGGCAGGTCCGTAATGCTACTCTTCCACACATATAAACAGCATTCCTGGCCGACTAAACGAACAAAATGCCTTCTGATCAGCTTCTGATGTCCAGCATTCTGACCAGCCATAAGTGAAAGGGGAAATGGCAAAATGAAGAATCTGCAAGTAACCCAGCAACGCAGGCAATATTCCTCCCCTGAATTGCACCATTCAATCACCGCGAGCAATTTGTCAAATAAGGTTTATGATGGAGTCATCTGTGTGCAGATTACACATACAATCTGTGGCCCAGGTCAGGTACCAGACAGTAATTCTTCATGAGGGGACTCAGCACTTTCTGCTTCATAGGTCTGTCTTATTTTAGGGGCAACAATATCAGCCCCTGTTAATTATGAGCCTCACAATACAACAGTCTACTCCTCGGACTAGGCCAGGCATCCTACCCTCCCCCACATATTCCCGGTCTCTGTCAGCGTCTGAGTTGCTAGCACTCACCCCCCCCCCCCCCAAAAAAAAGTCTCCTGGCTGTTTCATCACTCGGCACACTCTTTCTAATCCCCCTTTTCATTGTAACATATTTCAACAGGATAGCCTGTTCAGCTTAAACTGTTCTCACACAGGATCCTGCATATACAGAGTCAATACATGAACAAGGGGTAAAAGAATCAATATACAAGTATTTGCACATTGCTGCATTCAACTCAAACCACCAATTCTTTCACCTACCCGGCCCTAGCCCCGGGGGACCTCCCTCTGTTTTAAGAAATTACAGTTCGTTGGAGCGAGGGGAATGAGGGGGAGGCGGGAGAAGGAGTCCCTCTCTGTCCATGGGTATAACTGGTCCCTACCCTCGGCTACTTTAAGTCCCCGGCCAGATCTGCAGCATCGAGAACAGGCAAAACACCTAAAGCGGTTAAAATTTTCCTGAGTGCAGAACCCCTGCCACTATCTTTAATCACACAATTTGCTTGCATCAGGTTTCATTTTAGAGTGATTCCTTCAAATCTCTATGGCAAAATCTGTACCATTCATACAGCAAGCAACTCCAGGATGAATGATTGGTTAAATATTGCCACCAGAATCGCCTTCCGTTCCTGGGCTGTATAAATGATTTTTATGGACGCAGCAAAATTGCTAAAAATTCTCATCTAAAATTTTACACATGCTCAGAAACGTTAACAAATAGTCCATGGGTTTGGCTTATTCTCATTGTTTTGGAGGCAAATTGCTGTCTTGTAACATCAATTGATTGACGTCAACCGACTTTATGTTTAATGTTTCAACGTATGCTGTATAGACGCCCCTTGACCTTACCTGTTATGTTTTCTGTTCACATTAATCAGATATTAAAAGGTTAGGATCCATAGATGTAAGCAGTCACGTGATTCTATTTGTGGCAGCTTGTTGGGTAACACTCTCCAATCATTCAAAAATCCTTCCGCAGCCAACAGCACAAGTTCACATGGATGACCATGAACTGCATCTTTTGCAACTTACTGCATTTATAATGTTCGCTCATTTCGTAATTCACATGTGCAGACAGGTTTTATAAAACGTATTTCGTTGTGCTTTCAGCGGTCTTCTTATATCTAACACAAATATGTGTACCGATTGTAGTTAAAATCATAGCATTCCATTAATAAGATTTAAGATATTGGAAGTCACCTTAGGCGCATGAAAGATGCAACCTGCAAGGCGAGAGACGCGATACAACATGATATATATGAACACAGGACATGCTCAATGCTCAATAATAATTCAGAGCAACTCACAGACACAATACATAGTATAAGTGATTCAATTGATGCCTTGCTAAGTATACTAAACAGTACAATACCATCAGACACACACAGACACACACAGACACACAGACACACACAGACACACACAGACACATATATGTCTTATTGTACGTAGTTGTGAGCATGACCTGACCAGTGAGTCAACTGAATGGCTTACCATGGGCACAACTACGTACACACACCCACCCCCACCCCACATCCACCCACCCCCATATATATATATATATATATATATATATATATATATATATATATATATATATATATATATATATATATATATATATATATATATACCTGACCTGATCAGTGAATCAATGAATCAGTTAATGGCTGTACGTACAATGAGACCACTATACCACACAAGACAAATGAATCAATTGATCGCATACTTTGGCCATAACCTCGTAAAACACATGGTAATGAAAAGGGAAGTGCCGCAAAGCCAAAGAAGGGAAGAACTGCTGAGGTTGTTCCTTCCTTCTTTGACTTTAAAATGTGAAGATCTAAATAGCACAGTGAAACAGTGAATTTCAGTATAACAACCATCTTATAATGAGACTGGCAAGACATAGAAACCTCCTTCACGTGTCCTTGGCCGATCTGGACCAATCTCAGCATGAGAAGAATGCAGCCTTGTGGGGCGACAAAAAAACCCCCACATAAATAGACCATATTGCACGCCATCTCAATCGTCAGTGGCTGCCTTCAAAAAGAATTTGATCTGATCCTGACTTTGATCCTAAAATTAAATTGGTGCACCTTTGACACTGAACTACTTAATCCTTGGCCTAATATATGAATAAAAATTTCCAGGAATAAACAATCTGTGTCTTGGACTACAATACAAACTCTGTTTTCAACATTTTCATTTTATTAAATTAATCTTAGTTTAATCCAGTACTTTATATTTTAAGCTAGACCAACATATGGATCAAATTAAGATTAAGCCATAATCCTGAAATGTTAATCATATACTTTGTACAATAGCCATAAAATAGACTGGTTCACACTAAAATTATTTATGTGACACAGAATTAACGAATTTGGGATCAAAACAAGTTTATTTAATTTTGATCCTAAATTTCTTATTAGAATCAAAATTCTTTGTGAATATGGCCACAGGTGAGCAAGACTTAGTATTAAGCGTACACAATACAGCGTCAAGTTACCAGCAAGTTGAAGGCTTGGCATTTTTTCAACAGAAAACACGCAATCCATACTTCAACTACAAAACTGCAGGTTTGGACCCCAAGAGACTCAAAAGGCCAACAATCATACTTGCGACAGCGTTAATGAATATTTCAAACAGGTCTATGAGAAAAACATAGTGTCCATATCACTGGATAAGAGCATTTGTTATATTATAACTCCCTAAGCATGACAAAACATTTGGAGTCAACGAAACAATTATTTTTTTGGCATGACATATATGCAATCACGACACAACCGGCAAAACGACTTGTCACGCCAGGCGACGTGACGTCATCACCGGACAGCAGGGTTTCAGACAGGAACGTCCTGCGAAGCCAAACTGTTCTGTTTTATTAATGATCTATTCAGAAGCCTATAGATGTGTGCTCAGCCATGCGTCATCATCCAGGACTCTACAAAAGCATTAGATCACATTGAAATCTGCCACAAGGTTACCAAACCAGAACGGAATACGAGGAAACAAAAATCGATACACACTTTCTTTTGGCAAAACACAGCCGCTGCTTCTGCAGGGTAACCTTGGTTTAACTTCAAACCAATCCCATCTAGCTCTTTTCGGAGTGACCCACAAAATTTAGTTTGTTTTTTTATGTTTGGTTCTCTGTAAGATTTTTTTAAACTGCAAATTGTTTACTTTCACGGTGTAAACGGTATGATATGATACCTGTAAGAGCATCCCAAATAAAAACTGATAAAAAGACAACCGAAAAACATTATGAATAGAGACTTATTGCAGGATTTACTAAACATATTCCCAAAAACTATAGGACATCTTCATACAACAATGAAAGAATAATCTTTTGAACACATAATCAAATTAAAATATATGTCATGATAATCCAGAACTAATTACTCTGAAGATTATTGCGGGGTTTTTTCATTTGGTGTACACAACAACAGTCTGAAGGCCTGTCAAAAAGTAGATAAAAACGTATATGTATAGTTGCATTCCTTTCACACAAAAGTTTGCTTCAGTACATCTTGTCCTGCTTAAATTAAAACTTGCAAAATAAATTTAAAATAAATTAATAAAAAAGATACTATGTGAATAATAACTTCATGATCCTCCAAAATATCTCTTACAAACACAGCCGTAATATCAGTTTATTCTGAATTATCGATAAGACGATTGCAGAGTCCTGTGCTTGGCTGGTTTTGATCGTGTAATCTGCAGGATCACGTTAACATCAACCGAGTGCATTCCAGCGTAATTCGTCCAGAGGATCATCACTATGTTAAATTTTAAGGACTAATTTTAAATATTCTTTACTCGGTACTGTTTAGTACGGAAGCCTGTAAGGACCACAAAAAATAAAAATAAAACTCAACAATTCGAGTTTCATTTTCATTTTTTACTTTTTGTGGTCCTTATAGGCTTTCGTAGTTTAACAATGTTGACTAAAATTGTCCTGGTGGCCTTGGAAATTCGGTCAAGGTTAC
Organism: Hermodice carunculata; assembly: GCA_964020975.1. Classification (NCBI taxonomy): domain Eukaryota; kingdom Metazoa; phylum Annelida; class Polychaeta; order Eunicida; family Amphinomidae; genus Hermodice; species Hermodice carunculata. Next base: position 96,972,562 of record OZ026615.1, on the reverse strand, counting down.
CTATGAGTAAATCAGGATACAAGGCTCCAGATGTGTTCTTTTGTCTGTGTAAGGCTATCGGTCAAACAAAGTAGGGGCCTTTTAAAAAAGCTCCCCAGAAATCCCCCTAACAAAAAAAAAAAAAAAAAAAATGAAAATTTGTATCACCAAGTGAACAAATTTGATAGAAACCTACACAAGGGGCATTTTAAGCTTGGCGTAAATTTGGTCAACGCATTTGAAGAAGGGCACAAACATTTACATTGGGGTTCCTCAGCTAGAGATGCGAACATTTACTTAAATTGATCATTATGTTACTTCATAAATTTGTCAAAAATCAGAAATAACAACACCACTATTAGTGAAGAATATACATTTAATCAAACAGCACTCGCACTCCTTTTGAGAAGAATTCTGTCGGCGATTTGGGAGAAGTTGGATATTTCAAAAACGCTCCAAAACTGATACAGAATACATAAAGAGACTGCACCACCTGAAAACCCAAACATGTGCTGAGCCGGGCTTCAGTTGCAGCCTAAACTGAGCTAAGACGAGGCGAGATGAGCCCAGCTTAAATTTGAGCTGATAGAATACTGATATATGTGACCAAGAGATTTAACATAGTTATCAAAGTTTTATGTTGTCATTGTACAATTACCGTCGTATTTCAATTGGTTGTTACGTGGGCAAAATAATGAGTATGGGTGTCCAGACAGAACTACTGGACTACATAGTTACGCATGACTTTGTACGTGTAGACCAGAGTGCCTCCCTGGCTCTTTACTTTACATGATAATCAAATTACGGCAACAAGATTTGTTTGTGTGTGTGTGTGTGTGTGTGTGTGTGTGTGTGTGTGTGTGTGTGTGTGTGTTTGGGGGGGTATTCAAAAATGTTTCGATGCAATTAATCATACTATACTAATATAAAAGCTTAAAAAAAAGGAATCACCGAAAATGAACTGGTTTGGTTTTCTTCATATTTAAACAATGGGAGGCAAATTGTCTATTGAACGTACCATTAATATTGGCGTCCCCCAGGGGTCTATTCTTGGTCCGGTGTTGTTCCTCCATTATGTTAATGATATTGGTTACCGATTATATAAAAGCCCGCCGGTAGTTTCGGACCTGTGTCCACTAACTGGGCAACCTTCTCCTCTTAGCTCCTTCTTTGACCCATCTTGCTCCTCTGACCAGTGCTGTATGATACAATATTCCTAATCTGGGGCCCACCGCCGCCCACAATACAAGACATGCATATTAATTTCCCGCCACAACTGTATACCTGATTGTCAAGCCTCGCTTGGCGAGAGATTTCAAGATATGGGTTGGTAACCGTGTGGACAAGCTGGATGTTACTAATATTTTGGAAATGAAGAATACTTATCAAAGGCTGTTGGAAATTTTTTCTTATATATGGCTTGGGAAGTACTAGATGAATACCAGCTTGGTATTTGTGAACTTGTATTTCTCTCTCTCTCTCTCTCTCTCTCTCTCTCTCTCTCTCTCTCTCTCTCTCTCTCTCTCTCTCTCTCTCTTTCTCTCTCTCTCATATAGGCCTAAATGATCATATGGCCCTGTCTGTGACAGTGATGTGACCCGCCCGTCTGCCGTGATCGCCAGGCGACAAACCCGTGCTTTTTTACGGGAAATTAATACGCATGCGGCATATGGGTAACCTCAAGGCATTATTTTTACATTTTTAGGTAATGCGCATACTGGAAAAGTCTCATTATATATTACACTGTCACTAGCAAAATATAACGATAACGATAACCGAACAAACGTGGCTATGCAGCGATGGCCGACGCTGGGGCTATGCAGTTTCACCAACAACCGTGGCTATGCAGCTGTACTGTTTCCCCGGCCCAAATTAACCTTCCAGGCAAGTTGAAATAAAGTGGTGTGTTTTTAGTTGACTTAACTGCAAAATCTCAGCACAGGACGGCCACTTTCTCGCTGAAATCTTTCATGGTCGATCAATTTTTATTGGGGAATGGCGGCTTGAAACATTTTTTTATGCGTCACAAAATTTATTCAAGATCGGGCCTTTTTAGAAGGGTCGGTCGGGTTACCAGAACCACACATGTATTTTTCTTACAGCCTCAGGTAACTTGGGCATTAGTTGAAACATGTTTAAAATGAATGTTCTTTCCCCTTTTACGCATATATACCTCCTTTGAAGTCAGTTTAATTTGTTACCCGGGCACAGCCGGAGGCACTTGTCAACATAAAAGAAATTGTCTCTGTAATTTATTTGCTGATGATTCTATTATTTATACTACAGGTGATACTGTGCACTTATCTAAATGATGTTAGTTATCAGTATGAAAAGAACAGATTAAAGATTAATACGGATAAAAGTAAAGCTATGTTAATATATGGCAGAAAGAAAGAAATTGAATGTCTCTTGTGATGGTAATCTTATTAATCAATTTAATAAAGTTCGTTATTTAGGTTTAAATGTTGATGATCAACCCAGTTGGAGCATGAAAACATAGAGAAATTACATGCTTAAGAAATGGGAAAGCTTTCGGTATTAAGACGATTAAGTAAATTTTTACCAGACAAGAATATTAGAAACTATTTTCAAAACAACTATCATACCATATAGTGATTCTACTGACACGGGTTGGGGTATTTGCAATAATAAAGGGATTAAAATGGTTCAAAGATTAGAAAAATACTGCTGAAAGATTTTAACTGACAATTTTCATTATGTAAATTATAGGAGCAAAGATTTGGTAAAACTAATTGGATGACAGATGATTTCAAGTGGAGAAAATTTCATACAGTAAGTTTAATGTTTAAATGTAAAAAAGCATTAGCTCCGAATTATCTTTGTGATCAGATACATTTTTGGACAACGTAAATTTCTACAGTACAAAGTCTTTTTTTTTTTTTAGTAATAACATTCTTATTCCATTTCCTAAGAGAGAAATATATTTTAAAAATCATTATTACAGGACGGTGATGATTTATAACAGCCTCCCAGACTCTTTAAAGTTAAGTTCTGATACAAACGAGTTCAAATCCCGATATAAACAAAGGTATTTTGATTTAAACATATTTCATTTCGAAAAAGGGTATTGGGAAAAATGGCATGGCCCCAGCTAAAATCCTTCGGGACATGAAAAAGTGAGAGAGAGGAAGACGATATACAACAAAAAGACGCTGGTACCCAGAGTGGACATCACTACACGGAGACAGACAGATCAGCAAGCCACAGAAGGATAATTGTTGGCAAGACAAGACATCACTCATAGAATAAAACAGTAATGGGGTATGGCATAGTGAATACGTACTTCGTTACTCGCATATGGATACTTATATAAATCATGTGACTTCCCCAGGCGTGTCTGCTGATTGGATATATGAATGTACGGCGTTGAAAATTATTTCGCTATCTTTTAAATCCTTGAAAAACTCAGCATCACGAGTGGCAAGCGGTAAGTTGTTCAAACTCGATAGTAAAAAGGGTGCATTAAATAGATCGGTCCGGGCTCCAATGAAAGATAAATTATAACCAGTTCTGTCTATTAGACAGTCTCTTCTATTTCGTAAACCCATACCCCCTGTTCTTAATGAGTTTCAACAGTCTCTGGGCATTTATATTATTTTGTTTTTCAAAGTATAAAGTGTATGTAATCATGTGCTCTACATTGTATATTTTATATTGAATGGCATGGACCCTTTATGGGTAAAAAGGTGTAATAAAGAATTATTATGTAACATTGTACAGGTTGCGCTGACCAACAAATCTTCGCAGTAGATCTCTCAAATACTGAGGTGCATCACCATTTAAGGTTTTGTAGAAAATTATTAATTTTCTTTCATTCTGATAATTTTTCAATTCCAGATTCCTGATAAACTAGATCATGTTTTGTCCCAACTGTTACCCCTGTAATTACTCTTGGAGCGGCCAAATTTAATTTTTCTAAATGTTGACAGTCATTGCATGTATAGCCATCTCACACAACAGAACCGTGTTCTAAAGTCGTACAGATAAAAGAGAAGTACAAAGTTGCTAAAGATCGTCTGCTTAACCGAAAACTGTAGATACTTCATAACATTTTCATCTTCATCCCTGTAGTAGCCAAATTATTTATAAGACTTGACCAACTTAATTGTGCACGTAAAACCAATCCCAGGTGCCTATATTGCTATTCGTTCTGTAAGGGTTCTTTCATAAAAATAAAGTCTGAATGGTTTGTTAAAATACGTTTCCTGGACACGATCATGGTACTAGTTTTAGCTGGATTTAATGACACTAGTAATTTATGTGCCCAATTTTCTACTTCTTCTATATAGGAATTTTATGAATTCGCTGCAAGGACTAGGTCCTCCACGGGCATATAAAGAACTGTATCGTCTGCAAATAATCGAATTGATGAGTTAACAGTATTAACTATGTCGTTCATATAAATCAAAAATAAAAGAGGACCAAGTACAGATCCCTGCGGGACGCCTGCTGTCACTCGGCTCCAAGGACTAGTACCCCCACCCCTACCTCCCCACCCCTTACCAACGACACGCTGTTGTCTATCATAAAGGTAATCCGTAAACCAATTTAATAAAGGACCATCAATACCTTCTTTGCGTAATTTAAACAGTGGTCCTGTGTGATCACGGTCAAAAGCCTTAGTAATGTCATAAAACACAAATCTAACTTCCTCTATAAGTCAACAGCCTGACAAAACGTGACTAATGTCCGGACAAAACAGCGTTGTCCCCCCAAAAAGTTGAACACGTGTTTAAAAACTGCTTTTTCGAAGACTTTGCTGACAATATTGGGCAAATAAATAGGTTCATAACTGTTGCAAGAACTAAGACATTCTCTTTTTTGAAAACAACGTTTGCTCTTTACCATTCTGAAGGAAATCTATTACAATCTAGTGAAAAGTTAAATAATTTAGCCAGCGGCTACATTCCTTCAGCAAGGGTGCACTTATTTCGTCAGGGCCATTTGCCTTGCTAATATCAAGGCTTTCCAGGATATTTAAAGTGTGTGTGTCAACACACATACACTAATAATTCTTTCTTTCTTTCTCTCTCTCTATCTCTCTCTCTCTCTCTCTCTCTCTCTCTCTCTCTCTCTCTCTTTGTTTCTTTCTTTCCTTTCTTACTTTCTTCTTTACCAGTGAATTTGTCCGACACTCTTCTAGGACACTATTGTACATAGAGACTCCAAACCTGGCATGATTGTACCTCCATACAAGAGTTTGACATTTTTATGCAGAGGAATGAGGATGTTTAAAATTATGCAAATTAGGGAATTTGATATTTTAAATCTAGAATATCTCCAAAAATATTTAATAGATAGAGATGTCATTCCAACTTCTACTGGGGAGCTATTGACCATTAAACGTCTAATGAATTTAAAACAAAAGTTGTAGCAATATAAATTATGCAAATTAGTAGCATTTGAAATTTTAATACTAAAAGATCTTCAAAACTATTATAGATAGAGACGTCATTTCAACTTGTACTGGGGGGCTATTGACCATAGAGCATGTATGATTCTAAAAACAAAAGTTGTAGCAATTTAAATTATGCTAATTAGCAGTATTCGAAATTTTCAATCCTGAATATCTTCAACACTATGATAGATAGAGATATCATTCCATTTTCAATTCGGAGGTTGTTCACCGTTGCGCACCTAATGAATTAAAAAGAAAAGTAGTAGCAATTTAAATTATGCTAAGTAGCACCATTGGAAATTTAAAATCTTAAATAACTGCAAAGCAATAACAGATAGAGAGGCAACTCCAACTTCTTCTCCTGTGTTATGGACCAGGGCCCCGTGGAAGAACAGGCTGCCACTGAACCGGTTACCCTAGGTACACATATTCTAATAAAAATGAAAATTTTGAAAATCTAGTTTTACACAGATCCTGCAAAAGTAAGCTTCGGTCCGTTAAGTTTGAAGCAGATTACATGAACAGGTTTAGAGAAAATTACATAACCATATTACGTTATTAAACAACTCCTTAAAATCAGCAAGTGATAATACTGCTACCTTTGACCGCCTAAGGGACTGAAAATTGTGGTCTTAGATAAAGAATTGTTATAATAGGTGAATTATTATAGGTGAACCATACAGGATAGTTAAAAGGTCTCAATATATGGACGGCCTCTTTATGGAGCTGGTCTTAATTTGACATTATACTGTATTTGTCTGAATGTATTGTGGTGATCTGCCAAATCAAATTAAATAAAATCATGCGAACACAAAACTAAACTAGAGGGCTGTGTGAACAGCCCATGCCTCAGCTGATCTTGACGTTCATCACACTTGCAGCTCTATGAACTTGGGAAAAGATCAAGGACACCATGTTCTGAGTAAGTCTGACCTTTATAGAAGAACACTTACATGTGCAACATCAAAGTTCAAGTAGTTCTCAAGTTATAATGAAGAGTAAAATTCATGTATGTTGCACTGTGACCCCACAAACGAGGTCAAGGTCATTCATGTACTGCCTCAGCATGACCTTCATACAGAATAGTTAACATGTGCAGCTAACTCAAAACAGATCTCAAGTTATCAAGTAAAGAGTAAATTTCGTGTCAGTTGTCCTGTGAATTAGCATTAGAATGCCCATTGACTGACATAGTAATCAATAGGAAAGCTGCATTGAACGATAAGTATCCGAATTGAAAATCCTTAAAAATCAGGAATCCATAGTAGTGCCACCTAGTAAAAAACTGTTTGACCCTTCCACAACAACATATCCATCACATTTCAGCTTAATCTGAGTGACGGTTCTAGGAATAAGTGAGTATAGCAAAACCATACAAAAAATTCATTAAAAAAATTGCAGCGCCTCCTGGTGAACAAATTGGGAACTAGGTGTCCCCGGGAGTGTCTATGTACGACATCAAAGCAATTGGGTGAGCGCTTTCAAATGAGAAAAATTTTAAAGGTTTGCCCAAAAAAAGAACAAAAAAAATCATAAAAAATCCAAAAATCAATAGAGCGTGACCATTTGAACAAACTTGATAGACATCCACCCAAGGCACATCCCCTCAAGTTTGAAGTAAATCTGGCCAATATTATTTAAGTTATGACAATTACAAGAAATTCCCATGTTAAACTTTCTTATTAAAACTTTTGTAGAGATTTTTGAAAAAAATCATAAAAAAATCAAAGTTCATTGGAACATGACCATTGGAAGACACCTGGTAGACACCCACCCAAGGTACATCCCCACCAAGTTTGAAGTAAATCTGGATGACGGTTTTGGAGAAGAAGTCGAAAATGTAAATTAGCATTAGAATGCCCATTGACTTACTTAGTAATCAATAGGAAAGGTGCATTTACCGCAAAGGAGCCGAATTGAAAAAATCATTAAAAATCAGGAATCCGCAGCATTCCCACATAGTGAACAACTTCGTTTGGCCCTTCCATAAGAACATATCCACCACGTGTAAGCTTAATCTGAGTGACGGTTCTGGAGAAGTCGAAAATAGCTATAACACACAAAAAATCATTAAAAAATTAGACAAAAAACTGCAGCGCCACCTGGTGAACAAATTAACAACAAGGAGTCCCTAGGTGTCTTCCTGTGTGATATCAAAGCAATTATGTACGCGGGTTTGGAGAAGAAGATTTTTTAAGATTTGTCAAAAAAAAAATCATTAAAAATCCAAAAATAACTGGAGCATGAACATTTGAACAAAACTGGTAGAAACTCACCCAAGATACATTGCCACCAAGTTTGAAGTTAATCTGGGTGACGGTTTTGGAGAAGAAGTCGAAAGTGTGAATTTGCATTAAAATGTCCATTGACTTCCATAGTAATCAATAGGAAAGCTGTATTGACCGATAAGTACCCGAATTGAAAATCCTTAAAAATCAGGAATCTAAAGCAGTGCCACCTAATAAACAACTGTTTGACCCCTCCACAACAACATATCCATCACATTTCAGCTTAATCTGAGTGACGGTTCTGGAGAAGAAGTCGAAAATAGCTATAAGAAACAAAAATTCATAAAAAATTAGAAAAAAAGCAGCACCTTCTGGTGAACAAATTAAGAACTAGGAGTCCCAGGGAATGTTCCTGTGTGATATCAAAGCAATTGGTTGAGCGGTTTCAGAGAAGCAGATTTTTTAAGATTTGCCCACAAAAGAACAAAAAAATTCATTAAAAATCCAAAAATCACTGGACCGTGACCATTTGAACAAACTTGGTAGAGATCCACCCAAGGCAAATCTCCACCAAGTTTGAAGTGGATCTGGTCGACGGTTTTTGAGAAGAAGTCCAAAATGTGAATTGTGGACCGACGGACGACAGACGACAGACGACGGACGGACGACGGACGACGGATCCTCACAAAACCTCAGCTGACTGACAAGTCAGCTGAGGTAAAAAGGGTCCGATTGCTTGCTCGATTGAAAAACATTCTGAACTGTTCAGTGTTTATATTGGCAAATGAACATGAAGCTATCGTTACCACAAGAGAAGCGTCATCCTGTACCATAAAATGTTAACGGCATTTTATTTTACACTGTACAATCTAGTCATCTTGAAGCATGAAGTATAGCGTTTTGGTTTAAACATGCGTAATACAGTGCTGTAATGAGCCTAGATTAAGTAAAACAAAATCTGCCACAATTTAGTGAAACACGATTGCAGTTTCAACAGTCAGTGCTGAATCAACCAATAATTATTTACCCATAATATGCCCATATGGCGATTTTAGACATTATGTAATTTGTGTAATGACGTCCTATTAACAGTCAAAGCGAAAATCTTACCGACCAAACGCAAATAGTAAATTGACTAAGCGAACTGGTTTTGTAACAAAACTTGTGCGGTAGTCCCCACTCGCATGAATTGAGGTTTCATGAGAAAATCCGATCCGGGAGGTTATACTCGAGATATGAAGAGTGTTCAAGTTGGATGTAACGCTGTGGCCCACGTACTTGACCTAGTGACCTAGTTTTAATCATTTGCGTGTAATTTTAGTCCTGACATCCGCATGTGCGAGGTGAAACATCAAAGAAGAAAACCGTTGCTTGGTGATGGACAGCACATGAACATATGAGTGACCCAGATATTGACCGAGTGACCCAATCTTGGTACATGATAGATCAATGCATTCTGATACGTGTGTGTGTAAAGTTTCATGAAACTAACTTAAACTTCAAAGCAGTTGTATCCTGTACATGTGCCTAATTGCCCTACTCATTGACATGGAAAAACATGATGATCACTGGTAATAAATACATTTGCTAAATGTGGCGCCAACCAGTCACGAAAATCAGGCATCATTCACCTCTAGTGAACAAGAAAGTAAAGGGTGACTTGGGGTACAATTTCATAAAGTTTGAGGTAAATGTAGTTTTGGAAATGAAATCAAAATTACCCACAAAAAAATCTTTAATAAAGAGAAAAAGATATACTGCCGTTTGTCAAAAACGAAAATATCATAAAAATAAAAAATAATAATAAAACTCTTCGGTGACCATCGGAAAAACATCTGTCAAGGACTCGCCCAATGCACAACCCTATTAAGTCTCAGGAGGATCCGGACAACGGGTTTAGAGGAGTCAAATACTTGAATGGCAGGCGGACGACAGACGCAAAGTGACGGCATATGCTCAGGCCAACATAGAAACCAAAACAGTTTATGTAATGCATCGCATGTTCCGAATTCGGACAACCCACTTCATCCAACAAACATGCATTATACTGCTGTATCGTGGTGGAACTGCAGTATATTGGGTGCGTGCAAGACTGGTTCTGGACTGAAGTGGCCACCCTGGGTAAATAAATCCCAATAAATGCATTTCTTTAACATTTTTAGCTATATGTAGCCAAATTGCTAACAAGACAATGGAACACAATCCTGCAATGAAAGAAAAATTAGGTCGGTCGTTCAATGAAATAAAAAACCTCTCCGTCCATTGATATAATACATAGAGGTTATGAAACTTCTCTAATTTGATGTACCCTTGCCATATCTGCACCGTCAGAAATACACAACATAAAAGTGAAGTAGAATATTAGCAGGGTATCAATACTTAATCTATATACATGTATATTTACTTACGTTTCATTTTGGTAAGATAAACTATGTGAAGTGATGCAGGGACACCCAGCTATGGTACAGATTGGTGAAAGAGACGTTCTTAAAATGTGAAATGTATCGAAATACGATTGCATACATTATATATATAATTTTATTCCAGGCTCTTGGCCCCAGGCTAAGTACACCAGAGCTAATAAAAATTACACGACAAAATATAATATGTTCACATATACTAGCCTACATGTTTAATAACGCAAGATAGTGTCCCAGGTTGCTCTCAACTCATATTCTAAACACTTTCCGGCGGAGCATATCAAAGGATGGAACATTTTTCCCTTCAAACGTACCACTGACACTACAACGGGACGGCAGCTTGGTTTAAACCTATTTTATTGATCAAGTACATTATACAGCACATATGTCATCCGGGTATCTCACACATGTAAGCAATCGGGAAAAAGAGCAGGTCCGTATTCAAATCCCTCTTGCGGGAAAAGACAAAATACAGGACAGAACCAGACACACAGTAACATGGCAATCGCAACAACTGGGCCAATAGTGGGGCAGCGTCGAGTCAGGTGACATTTTCTCTAAAAATGTGTCTCATTGGCGACCTATTACGGAACCGAAGTCAAGCTAGTTTTCCTTTCATTAGCCGATGCCTGTTGGTTGGAAACAACCAGTTCCTGTAATAAATTCACGTACTGTTGGACAAAAAGGGATCATGAGATTTTCTGTGAGAGAATAGTCAGGCCTCAGGGGAGCCTTATAACACAATGGTATGGTCATGGAGAAATAAACTAGAGTTTATTCCTCCATGGTATGGTAAAAGGTGAAACACGCGAAATCGTTGTGTGAAATGAGGATCACTGAACAGCATGAGTAGGACAGTAAGTAATGCCACGCATCTGCACCAGATAAACTGCAAACACATGAAGGTGTACCCTTTACACCGATCCTTGTCTGCGAAGCAGGTCATCTACCTCCAGCCATCAGAGCATAAAAAACAAGAAGCAACGCCGATCCTAAACAAATGAGAATCTAATTGACTAGCACCCCCCCCCCTCCCCCACGGAGGCGGGTATGTTGGACTGCCATAAATCTATTACCACAATTCTACAGTCCAAAATATTTTATGGCTCGGACAACCGGGGTTCGTAATGTTCTATTTCAATGATTTGACGGATAGGGAATTTCTAATTTCGAGAGGTAACACATTCTATAATCCAACAGTTCCAGGGAAAATGAGTTATCCAGTATGTCATTTCGAGCTCGAACATGAGGAAGATTAAATTGCCCTTGAGGACGCTACGTTTAGTTACCCACAGCACAAGAAGTATGAAGCATAGGGAATCGGGACCGAGCTTATTTACAAGTTTATACATTAACGTCAACTTACATATTTCTCTGCGTGTCGCTAAAGCTCACCCGCCGGTTTCGTCGTATAAATCTAATTAGGCTTTGCTCGTTCCATACATTGCACCAGTGTCAATACGAGCAGCAATTAACTGAATACTCTCAAGTCTTTCTTCATCAAGTATTGTGCAGCTACTCCATATTGGACTAGCATATTCAAGTATCGGTCTAACGCAAGTAACATAAATAGTTTCCAGCAACAGTCTGTCTGGTATAAATGTCCAGGTATTCAGAATGTAAATTAATTTAGCGGATTTGTTAAAAATTTCAGAGGTGTGATCAGACCATCTTAAATCCGGTCACAGCGTGAGCTCCAGATGTTTGTGTTGGGAAATATTTTGTCGTACACTACCTTAAAAAGAATAGGAGGCTGGTTTACTTGATTTATTTAAAAGTTAAATTCACGCTTGAAAACTATATTTTCAAGCACCTTTCCAACGCAACTGAGTCACGACACAGGCCTGTAATTGTTGCGCGAATTGTCAAGACCTTTTTAAATGAATTATAGAAACGTTAGCTCTTTTTCAAGCTAAACGGAACTGTTTCTTATGAAGGGATAAGTTGAAAAGTCCAGTATGTGAAGAGGAAATAACATGTGCAGCTTCCTTGCACTTACGCCATCTGGACCAGAAGCCTTAGTTGTGTCAAGACTTAAAAGTATCTGACGAATTTCGGTCTCCGTCACAGTAAGCGAGTCACGAGACGATGCAGGAGGATCAACAGATCCCAGCAGCGTGGCAGTTGCAGTCAAATTACATTGCTGTAGAAAGAAGGTGTTAAAATTTTCCGCTTTGGTATTCTATCAGAAATGGGTTTACCCCATCATGAATGAGAGAGTGAACAGAGAACACTGATTTCGATTCAGAAAGCATTTTACTGTGCGCCACCAGCATTTATTAATCCTCCTCGGGTTTCTTAAATCCTCGCGGAGCTTGTTATTGTACTGTTCCTCGGCGAGTTTGAACTGTTGTTGATAATTATTTCGAGCTTGACAAATGAGGTCCATGCACGGGCATCAAAATCTATGCTTTCGGCATTTTCATGTTTCCTTGTATCTTGGTGTTGAAGTAGCCGAAGGTGGGAATTGTACCATGGTAAGTCAGATCGTCTAACTTCAAAATCTCTGTTTGGAATGGAATGTGCAGCATTTTCCATATGTAATGTGGACCAGAATCGCAAAATTAGGTCAACTTCCTCGGAAACAAAACCCAAATTCCAGTCCCCACCTCCGGGGGAAGTTCTGAAAACACCTAAGTCAACTTTACTATAATCCCAGATACGTCGTCCAAGCGTACGATCTTTATTTTTTTGAAACAGTAGATTGGCACCTACTGCACTGTGATCACAAGTTGAAATTGGAGGAAGCACACGAGTATTAAGAACATAGAAATATTAGAAAACACTTCATTTATAGATGTAAGCTCGTTGCTGAATGGTCAGTAATGCGAGTGGGCCCATATACATGTGTAGTAAGACCGCAGCCATGCCCAGGGAGTATGAACGTCCCGCCAGCATTATTCAATAATGCACATGTAAATCCTCAATCAACCATGACCAGACCAAAGATGTGTGACAGTGATGGCAAACATCTCTTAGGATTATTATTATAAATATTCCTATGAAATATGAAAGCCCTAACTAATGTAGTTTGTCAAATAATGCCGCTCCAAAGTTTTTTTGTAATGCTCACTCAAGCATGATGTGACCAATGAAGTGTGACAGTGATGGTACAAATCTGTAGGGACCACTACTATAAATCATTTTCCCAAGTACGAAAGCCCTAACTAATCTAGTTTGCAAGATAATGTTACTCCGAAGTTTTTCTGCAATCCTCATTCAAGCATAATGTGACCAATGAAGTGTGAAAGTGATGATACAAATCTGTAATTTTTGTCACTGTAAGTCATTTACCCAAGTATGAAAGCCATACGTAGTGTAGTTAGTGAAATAATGACACTCCGAAGTTTTCTCTTGAAGGAACGACGGAAAATGAGTGCGTAGCCTCGACAGCAGCTTATGCTGGCGAGACAAAAATTAGTATTGCCAAATTAGTCAGGTATTACGCCTGATGGCGTCTGAAAGTCGGAAATTAAGTTGCCAGTTAGGATGGTATTGTGAATAGTCGTGCTTTTCACAAGATCAAAACTTTCTTCAAACTTAAACAAAAAAGAAACCGGAGAGTTGGGTGGCTTTTACATGACAGGAAATAAAAATTTGTTACTACAGCGTCGAATATCGCACCATAAAATTTCTAGATCAGAAAACTCTAACTCCATACGTGTTGTGACGTGTAATGATTTAGAGACATACAAAGCGACGCCGCCACCCATCGCGTTAAACAGTCGTTTCTAAAGATGTCAAAATAGCCGTATATATCGAGACTGCTAACAGATGAATTAGGAGTAAGGAATATTCCTGACAAAGAAATTACGCCAAATTCTGGTAGAAAGTCCCTACAGATACACCAGACTGCGTACGTTTAAATGGCAAAAAGAAATGCCATTCAATTGCTGCATAGGACCCGGGTTTACATGAACATCTCCCGCTAAGAGTATCAGTAAAAGACCAGTGAAATATTTGTTCAAACTTCAGTTGCCCTCCATGCAAAATTATGAACATAACATTCACCACTAGGACTGATCTCTTTTTGCCTGAAAACTTCAAATTTACAAAGTATATATAGCGATAGAGAGGTAAATTGTGTAATGAGAATACACAATCGGGACAGTTCGCCTGAGCATAATTGATTCAGCATTAAAAGTTGCAGTAATGTGCGGTAAGGATAGGAAATCAGAATAGATAACATGAAATATGCAATTGTACACTGACTTTGATGCGTAAATAATGACCACGATACAATATTTTGTCTATGTTCCCACGCAGGCTCAGAACACGTTAAGTAAAAAAGCATTTATTCTGTAAAGAACATCAGTCTACTATATGAGGGATTCCATAACAGCTGATGAGGCATATATTCTAATACAGTTCTCAGTTCTCCCGGGATATGAATCAAGTAGCAGCACTGGGCGGACGTGCCAAGCAACCCGGAGAAGGTTGCCCAATAGTGGAAACAGGTCTCATAGTACCGGCTGGTTTTTATGTAATTGGTAACAATCAATGTTCTTATGAAAACATTTGGTGAGTGGCCGTGGGCAAGCACTGAAAGGAAGCACAGAAACAGCAAAACTGCCAACCTGTCATCCGAGTATTTCAAATACTCAGCACTGGGCCATTCATAACCTGCTGCCTTGCCAGACTTAAGCGCATCGACAACACAATGAAGCTCCTCAACACTTACAGCCATGTCTGCAGAAGACTGGCAACTCCCGATTAAGTTTTCTACCTCATGGCGATGTTGCGGGTTTTAATGATCATGCCACATTTCAGCGTTATTTTCTCTCTTGTCATATTTCCTACTAAACCCAGCATTGAGAATCTTCTTGTTATTCATTCCAGATATTCGCTTCCAAAAAGATTCATAATCACTTTGAGACGAGTCCGTTGCTAGGGCATCTGCACGCATCGTCTCCTCATTCCTTCTACACTTAGTACGTACTTAAAGTTAAATTTTATCTCCATATGCAGAGAGACAGACATACAGACGGAGAGAAAGACAGGCAGGCAGACAGACAGACAGACAGAGAGAGAGAGAGGGAGAGAGAGAGAGAGAGCAAACAGTTAAACTTCTCTGTGCATTTGAATACATGTAAACGTAACATGAGAATCTATAGAAATTATCACGATAATGGTGTCCTTTTGAAGTAGTACATGTTAATTAAAAGAGAAGAGTGCTCTCATGAGAACTGCTAAAATTCATATTTCCCCTACTTCATGATTTTGTAGCTACATATTAGTTGTACTTGGTCTCACATCAATTTTACCTTTTGATGTCTGGCTTTTATCGTTATTAGAATGTCTCAAATTAATGGCTGCAAACTCAGTTGAGGTGCGAACACAGCTGTGTCAAAGTGGTAAATGTATGCACCATACGATACATTATGCCAAAGATCAGTAGTCTCGAAGGAGGCAATGTACATGGTAATTTTTCTCTAATGCCTCACTTGACTACCATGTTCATTACTATGCACTGTCAAATATTATTGCTGGATACCTTTGCTTTGGAGCTAAATCGATCTCTTCATCAGAATGCATTGCAGTAAAGTTTGCTTCTCGGGGTTACTCGCGAGTTTAGCTTAGGGCATCCATAGTGTACTGTCAGTGCGTTGCGTCAAATTGCAGTAGATGTGGCTTATATTATTTCTGACTTATGTAGGTAGCTTGAGTTTGTCTAGTTTACAAAACGACCGAGTCATCAACATACTTTGCCCAACTTGCGCCAAGAAAAGCTGTTGACTTGATAGATACAGCCAAAAATTGAAATAAAGGGCGTTTTCCATAAAAGCAGAAGACCTTTAACCCCTCGCGCTTTGAGCTGGAAAGGGTAAACTTCAACTACTCATTGCACTTTGAATGCCTCTGTATATTGCGGATGTCTCTGGTGACCTAAGTGGATATTGGCTTCCCAGATAGTTTCACGTCTTTTCAAAACACATTGGTCAATAGCGCATCAACTGAGCTGGAGAAGCCTGTATTAATTGAGCGCAGTGCCAACAATGCGGTGAAAACCTACTTTGCAAGCCAAGACACAATGGCATTTTATTTAACAGTTGACCATCACTATCAGTGGAACGTATTCGGCATTTTATCTTTAATTGTCACTCAGAAGCAACATGTAGAAGATATAACTGACGGGGGCTTGTACCTTAATACAGCAAGAGGCCCATGGGCCTAATGCTCTTCTGACATATAATTTAATAACCATCACCAAAAGTTCATTTGCTGAAATGCATTCCCCGCCATGACCCTGAGGAATTAGTCAAGGTCATTCAGAATGCATTGCATTCTGAATGACCTTGAGGCTAACTTGACAACTGTGCGTTGTATAACGTCCACAAACTAAAGTTTACGGACGGACGGACGGACTGACTGACAGACATGAGTGATCGCATAAGTTCTGCGACCTGTGGTTAAAAGAAGTAGAAAATCTGTGTCATTACATGTATGTTAAGATGTATTACCTAAGAACAGTGCAGTATTTTGGCTATGAAGGTTAGACTCGTTGTATAATTTATATCACGCCAAAATGCAAAATTCATCCACGACAATATATTTTCCTGCCAAAAAATTCATAATGAAGATAGAATGATGCCAACAATGTGGAAATACGACCAGTGGAACCAAAGCTACATTTTAAATGGAACAGAATTGATACAATTATGTGTTATAGAAGACACGGTTCAGACAAATGAAGCTCCCTAGATGCAACAGTGATGACGAACCACGTGACAACATTGATAAAGTAATAATCTGACAACGCTAGTAATAATCTTCTGAAAAAATGACTTTGTGACGGTGGCAAATAACAAACATACGAATAGATTTCCTGACGCAAAAAGGACTTAATTCAAAGACAATCGTACAAATTGAAATCTAATCCAAGCTCAAAATCCATTTGGGTTAAGATGAAAAACTACATTATCACTGTTAGACATACTTGCTATCATGCAAGGATAGCTGACTCCAGCCTGCCCAGCAAAATTACTGGACTACATAAAATTATTTAACTGCTTTAACCTTTTTCATAATTTCCTACGACATATATATATATATATATATATATATATATATATATATATATATATATATATATATATATATATATATATATCCTGTAGACCCGCAAAGGGGGGGGGGGTCGTGGATATCTCACAGGAACCCCACCCCTTCCAGCAAAACCTTGAATTTAATTAATTAATTTACCGCTTGCAAGCACATGGACGGACAATATTGTAAAATATTCCCAAAATGTAGGAAAGGCCGTATTTCAATAGTTTTGTTTTTGTTTTCTCCTCCAAACTTTTACGGAAGGGAAGGGGGGGGGGACATCCCCCGGTCTGGCTTCGCGCCTGGCTACGGGCACGGCCTGGGTCATACTTTCACATTATCATTCATCACTGTTACTTTGCATAAATCCCCACCTCCTTGCTGAACATTTTGAACACGATGCTATCCCACAATAGACGGTTTTTAAGGGCCGGTTTTTGAAGTCATGTAATCCTGCGAGGAAACACAGTAAGAACACGTTGTGGGGTGCAAATTTTGAACGACAACCGACACAAAAGGGCCAGCGAGGCCACAGTCAAGCCCTTTAAATTTAGTTTGCGAATTTTACACATTATGTCATTCAATTAAATTATGATTTCACAATCTAAGACCTTTTGTGAAATGCAATTTTACAAGTCCGGTACAGCATTCTGATACGTTTATGAATATCATTGAAAACTGTTGTCCACTTCTCTCTTCATGGAACGATGCTTTGGAATATACTATAATAGTTGATGATTTAATATGAACTGGTCCGTTGAATTTTACGTGCGAATGTCTTTAGTTCGGTTGTCGAATTTGATATATTAATTTCAATATGTTCATAATGACATTCGACAATAAAAAGGACTGCAGTTTATTGCCTTTGGACGGGATCGGCATGGTTTTTGAAATATTAGATCAGATTTTGAATGGTGATGGTTTTGATTATTTGCATAAGAAATGTTGGATACTATACTGTCAAAAGGCAACGTGAAAGTCTTCATTCATGTCCGCCAAGGTTACACTAGTTCGACAGTTATTATAGGACATTACAACATGAAACAGCACAAAAATATACAAACATTTTGCAGGCGAAGTAGTTGAAATGTACGAGCATTATTAAAATAAGAGACGTAGTTAAAATGTGTCCAGTGTCTTTATATCATACAAACGGCCTAAGACACAGTGGGCTTCATCAGGCTTGGTACCACATCAGATCTATATAATTTTTGTAACTCTTTTGTAAGTTGTTTTTAATATGACAAAACAACACATTGTTACATTGGTGGAGGCCTAAACTGTCGTTCATTACATATTTAAAGCATTTTGCTCTTCTTGCTTCACAAACACATTATAAAGCGTGATTAGGCTTTGCACAAACTGTTACATCTGTAAAATGGTACATATTAACTTTGCAATAACTTGCGCTGAGAGGTGGAATGGTACATCTATAACTATGGCTTGCAAACTATCATCTTGGTTTTGTAGAATGTTTAATATGACAAGATATGTGTTGCTTCATAACATGAAAAAACTTTCCAAACTGCTGCTAAGCCCCATTACCAGGCAGATCAGGGGACAACAGTATGTCGATTATATTATAGCATGGGTCTCCTTGACCTTCATCTTGTATTATGAAAGTTATCCATATATTTATTGGTCAAAATAAAGCTGATTCTGATTATGTACTGTTGCCACCCCTGATGTTGTTTACCTACGTATAAGGGCATGCCGAAAATAAGACAAAGTATACCTATTATGTTTTGTGATCACGGAACGGCCGGGTATCTAACCAGCAACCTTCGGCACCAATCACTTAGCCGAAAATATGTCTGTGAACCGTCAAAGTATCACGTAATATATCATTCATGGCTTTAGTTTTCACAGTATGATACAAAAACATTTTGTAAGTAAATCAGCATTGTGTATTAACAAAAGCTAATTAAGACCTACATTTACATGTTGCTGATTTACATGTGCTAACTATGAATCGCATTTACATAATCCTATCAGGAGTTACATTTAATTTGAGCATATTTATTTTAAATGACTAACCGTATAGTATACGAATACAATGGGATCCCCTAGCATGGATTGATGCACCAATACTTAAAGGACATATAGGAGAGCATAAACGTTACCAAACACAACCGAAATAGCCGTATATAAGTATTCTAATAGGCAACCGAGGATACTCCATACTCCAGCCGTTAAAACCAAGTTAGGAGATAAATTAATCATTGAAACGTCTAGTGTCAACTGTGAAATTTTGAAAAGCTTCATATATTTGTAAGTTTATGTCTTTTAAAAAATCGTTGCTGTCAAACCTTTACATCTTGCTACATCTGAATAAGCTCATTGTGAACTACATTTACGTGTTCCTACATTTACATAAGTTGATTATGAATTACATTTACGTGTTCCTACATTTACATAAGTTGATTATGAATTATATTTATATGTGTTGCTACATTTACAGAAGCTAATTATGAATTACATCTACGTGTTGCTACATTTACATAAGCTCACTATGAATTATATTTACGTGTTGCTACATTTACATAAGCTCACTATGAATTATATTTACGTGTTGGTACATTTACATAACCTCACTATGAATTATATTTACGTGTTGCTACATTTACATAAGCTCACTATGAATTATATTTACGTGTTGGTACATTTACATACACTTGAAGCTTTAACTGCTTTGTGTCAGATATGTTTTATTTCAGATAGACGTCAGTTCCATATGTATACTCCGATGTCAATCATTATACATACCTTTAATTAAATATTTTATCTATCATAATCATAGTCATAATCGTATCATAGTTGAAATAATTTCATCATCCGACCATGGTATTATACGTAGGATGATAGGTCCATGATCTGATAATTTTGAGTCAGCTTGGATTGATGGAGTAAAAAGGATCGTAAGAGGACAATATAAGAGCTTAACAATGTAAATTAATATTGCTGCATGATTGCTTGATACATGGGAAAGGCTACAATTCAATGCTTCAGTGCTTCTTGGACAGCATTTATTGCTCTTTGCTTAAATTGGAAAGCTTCTGTGATAACGCTTGAGCAATGCTTTGTATCCTGATTGTATATCAGTTTAAATAAACCTTTGTCAAGCGTCTCAAAGTATTATAAAACACTGACATGATTAAATGAGAAAATGTATCCTGATCATCACCTAGGTCACCGCTGAACAGTTATATAAACACGCGCAATGTTTTTCTGTACTGACAGCAATCTGATGCCACAAAAATGAGGTCATGTCATCATGTAAACGGTGCTCAAACGCCATGAAAAATAAAACGTCTGCTGGCAAACCCAGGAGCTCCATTTCATGATTGAGTGGTTATCTCCTAGCGATCCAGTTTTACCACTGGACTGAAACTGGCAATTTCCCAGCAAGCAGGAAACGAGACAAGAGGGGTAACTGAAGTGCCTATCTTCTCGTCCCATGCCAATCACACGTAGATGTTCCGTACTGATTGCAGTGCAACTATTTTCAGACAAAACCTGTAGTCGTGGTGATCATATCATATTTAAAGTTTAAATAATATCGCGGTATCTTAATTGCCTCCAAAACTGGACAAACACACTAAGGACGATACCTTTTACGAGACATCGAATATAGATAAAAACAACTACCTTGACGTTTCATGTATTAATCACAAAAAAATCATACATTTCTTGAACAGTGGTAAGCGACGGTGACGCATGCGCATACAAAATTTAATGTCATCTAGTCAGCAGACATCACGTAATACCAAGGCCTCACATGACGGCAATTATCCAATCATAAACTGCTCATTCTTAGATAATTTGATAATTAGTGATGCTGCTAATCATCATATTCCTAAAATGTTATCAGTAAAGATATGGCACATTTTGTACACGCGACATGTGACGTTCAATGAGCGTCATGCCTCACAAGCTGCCATAAATAATGTACAGTTTTCCTATACAATAAGGAATTCGGCATGTCATATCAGCACAGTTTGTGGCGCCACCTAGCGAGAAAAAAACTTTTTCTGTGATAGGATCATCCATCTGGCAGTCATCCACCTGGCAGTGATGCCTGTGATACACTTACATAGAATAGAAGCATCAATAAATATATTGCTGGGCAATAAAAGATGCCACACCCATTAGTTTAACATGGACCACTCTAAATATGCATTTATATAGAAAATATGGGTGTCGCATGAAATATTATGTACCATGAACAGGATAGCTTAGGGTACGCCTGAGCAGTGACACACACAAAAAATATCATGAAAACAAGACAATAGCCAGAGAGGTGCGAAAAGTTTGTCTGGTAGGGGGGTGCCTTTGGGCTTAATGGGGGGGGGGGATGACACTACTGGGATCAATGTGAATCCACAATGCCACGGCATATGGGGGCACTCACAACTGTCTGAATTTGACAGGGGCAGATTCATTGGGATGCAGGGGACTGGCCTCACAGAACAGTGGAATCAAATTCCCCAGGCTGAGATCACCAAGCTGACAAGCAGCATGCCATGGCGGATCCAAGCTTCCTAACAGAAGCGTTGTGGTCACACCTCTATTGATGCTTGCAGCCTCCCAACAACAAACAACCAAAAAGTTTCTTTAGAGGACCACCATTTCTTCCCAAAAGAGATGCGAAAAGGAATGGAAAAAAGTAAACAGACTCGCGCTACACATCCTCATAACCCGTACATAATGTTGAACAAGGGGGTGGCATCTTTTTCCCCTCCGGCAGTAGTGTATATGACAATATTTTGATATGCTGTGTTTATTTATAGTCAGTAGGTCCACCGAGAATACTGATATGAATATGATAAACATAATATTACATGGCCTGTTCCATATCAATACTAGTATCAGCACTCAGTACTTTCATATCAGTTCTCGCTGTCGCTCATACTGATATGAAGTTCTCCATACTGATACTCGTAATGGTATGGAACAAGCGATGCATTATTATATGTGTGTATTGAACGATATCTCTAAATACATCTTATTCGGCGATATCACGAAATCATTAAGCAATATCCGTAAATCAGTTAGGGACATCTCTAATTGATGTAGGGATATCACTTAATGGTTAAGGGATATCAGTAAATGCTTAAAGGGATATCACTAAATGGTTAAGGCATGTCGGTAAATGAGACAATTTAGCGATATCGCCAAATAGGACTAAATGTCAAAACGGTGTGCCATACATACAAGCATTATGTTTTCCTCAGGGTACATGGATGATTTTGCCGTGGTCATAAGTCATATTAAATCAGTGATAATTACAACCATCTTATCAGAGACACAAACAATGTTTCCTTTTTATATCGCCTCCCTGGTCACAACCCCAAATACGTACTTTTGCCCATAGTTTGATGTTATGTTCTTGGAGAGTTAAGTGTTTTAATGTATCTAAAATGCCACCTTATTGATTTCCTGTGCAGAGACGTATTATTGCGTCTTGAAACATAAAATAAATTGTTTCCAATTAACCATATATCAAAAAAAAAAGTTATAAAATCAGTCTACGCATTTTTCTGTGGATCTTGTCCTCTGCCACTAACTCATCTTTACTACTTATCACCAAGTATTGGTTCAGGTGCAACCAAGTGACCGGGTCACACAATCAACGGAAGCACACGTCAGTGACTTTATTTTTAATTAATTCGCTAATTTATTTGTTTATTTATTTTTATCTGAATCTTCCATTCTCTTTATCAGTTTTTAACTGCTTGGACAAAGGAAATGTTTGCTATTGCAGTTGTGACGACAGAAGCCTGAATAAGAGACAATCATATTAACTGGCATCTTATAAAGCCACCTAGATTGACACAAGGAACTTGACAGGAAGGAAGGCAGATGCATCTTTTACGGAGGGCCAAATGAGCGTCTATGATAAAATTAATTGATCGACAAATCAGAAGACTTAAGAAAACTCATTAATTCAGTTTTGATATATGTAAGGTGCTGAACACATTCAGAAATTTTCATTTGTTTGGTAGAAAAAATGTGTTATTTTTGGATAGTTAAGTGACGTTAATGTTACAGGTGCCCTCATCATAGTGGATGCAAGCTCTGTTACCTAGCAACTGAGAGGACAAGAGCAGGTCTGCAGTTAAACATAGTTATTTATAAATACCCCCCCCCCCCCCATTGAGGAAAAAGACATAAAAGTGGCATATCCTTGAAGCACATCAATACAATAATATATTTACTATTAACGCTGGGGAAGTGACTTGCTGTGCTGCTCAAGTGAACAAAGCCAGTTCGGGAAGCCATCAAAGCCTCAGACACTTCCCTGTGGGATTTTTCCAAAGGAACGCAAGAAGTCAAAGAATGATGAGGTTGCCCTTGATTTAACGCAGCCATTGTAGCAGATTTCAATTTAAAGGCAACATTGCATTTGGTTTGCGTAGCGTATATTGTGAAAGATGTTGGTTGCACCATGGACCTACTATCAGATAGTAGGTCCACAGTTGCACACGACCAAAAACTTGTTGCATAGAACAACAGGGCAACTAGTAACAAATCAAGTGCTCCTTTACTCTCCAGGTCCGCCATATTGTTTGTCAAGACACAGCGGCAGTTACCTGCATGATGGAAGCAATTTCATCAGCAACTGACAAAAAGCAATGGTCAACAAGACTATATACAGAAACTGTTACAATATCGTTTCCTTATATGCATTGAATTACGGCGCGTGCCCTTTGTTCCTGGGATCAATTCTCTCTCAAATAACACCCAACGAACTTCTGCCAAACAAATTCGACAGCGGATATATTGCTTTCTTTCGCCAGTGTGATTTTTGAAAATTTTATTTGACAGTGGAATGACCTTACAATACCACGACAAAAGGCTTGCGTACAACATTGCGATTCTCTCATTAATAAGGTCTCTTTACTTCAGACTATACCGTTACGGCGGCCATCCCCTTTCGGGACTCACTGTCACTGGCAAAGGAGACATGCTACCACAATAGACCTTTGTGTTACGTAAGGGATTGGTCATTCAATCAATTCTGAGAACGTGCCCTTATATTTAAAATATGCTTCCTCAAATTACTACCTTTCATCACCCAATTCAGCAATAATGCAGGAATGTGTATATTGCGGTTCAGCATCGTTTGGACTGGTGCAATGTATTGGGGCCACATGGCATTATCCTTGTCTTTGCATGTGCTGCTTGCATGACCATGGGCATGAGACAATTATAACACGGCATTGATTGTGTCCACAACAGCGAAGCTGCAGCGTTCAGCCCACCTCGCAACATGCGTTTGCAGCCAAAGTGCCCATTTGTCACAGAGCGCAAGCTTTGTGATTGAGTGACTCAGCCAACTTCGTTGTTTCACGCACCATCTCAGGTTGCTTGTATTGCGTGACAATATATGATTTATAACAGGACACATATTACGGGGGCACACAGGACTGTATAGTAGGTTGGTGATATTGTGCACAGTGAATTGTGTAACTCCTCTGTTGTTCTCTGTGAAGAACACGGTCTATGCTGATGAGCGTGAGCATCAGAGGCTCTGATCAGGCCTGAACTGGCGTTCTACTACACATCCACTTTGCAGTCAGTCATCGATGTTTCTGTGTTTGATACGGCTTCTGGTTTCAAGTCAAGATTTTTTCCTTAGATTTGGTACTACTGTATAAAAGAATGACTGTACTTGAGTGAAACTGTGTATTTAAATGAAGTGATATACCTATGTTCACTGTATCTCTGTATTGTTATACATAAGTCACTTGTGACCTTTTCAGTATCTATCTATCTATCTATCTATCTATCTATCTATCTATCTATCTATCTATCTATCTATCTATCTATCTATCTATCTATCTATCTATCTTCCCATCCATCCATCCGTCCATTCATCCATCCATCTATTACAATGTCATTATTAAATTTACTAGAGTTTGCCTGAAACCTACTCTTTAATTGTACTATGTGATATATTATGTAACAGGAAATTATACAAGACCATCTGTGTTTCCATGTCGTGTGGCTATTGTATGATTTTTGATGCTCTTACGTAATAAACTTCAACTTCTCTTGACAACAGCGCTGTCTGTACTCCCTTATGACAAGGAGCTTCCCGATAATTTTGATGGTTGAATACAGCTATCACCCATGCTGATCTATCCTTTGATTAATGCGCTTTCTGACAAAATCAAAAAAAAAAAAAAAAAAAAATCAAAACAAAACAAAACAAAACAAAACAAAAAAAAAAACAACAAAAACAAAAACAAACAAAAAAAAAAACAATAAAAAAAAAAAAAAAAAATAATAATAATAATAATAATAATAATAATAATAATAATAATAAACAACAAGAGGGCTAGGTGAACAGCCCATGCTCAGCTGACCTAGAGATTCATCACACTTGTGGCTCTGTGAACTTGGGGTAGAATCAAGGTCACACATGTACTGCGTAAATCTGCCCTTTATGGAAGAACACTAACATGTGCAATATCAAGGTCCCAGTTCAAGTATGTTTACAAGTTATAGTGAAGAGTAAAATTCATGTATGTTGCACTGTGATCCTACAAATGAGATCAAAGGTCACTCATGTACTGTATCAGCGTGATCTTCACAGAGAAACATTTACATGTGCAACATCAAGGTCCTAGCTCAAATGAATCGTAAATTTCATGTCAGTTGTCTTGTGACGTTGGGAATGAGGTCAAAGTCCAAAAATCACTGTAGCATGACCACTTGCACAAATATGTAGACACTTATCAAAGGTACATCCCCACCAAGTTTGACAAAAATCTGGCAAAAATATTCAAGTTATAACAATTACAAGAAATCCCCATGTTAAACTTTCCTGTTAAAACTATTTTAAAGATTTCCCCAAAAAAGTCACAAAAATCCAAAAATCACTGGAGCATGACCATTCAAACAAACTTGGTAGAGACCTGCCCAAGGTACATTGCCACCACATTTGAAGTCAATCTGACTTGCAGTTTCTTCAGAGAAGTCCAAAATGTAAAGTACCATTAGAATGCCCATTGACTTGCATAGTAATCAGTAGAAAAGATGCATTTACCAATAAGTACCCGAATTGAAAAAAAAAATTATTGGAAATCAGGTCGCCACAGCAGTGCTACCTAGTGAAGACCTTTGTTTGACCCTTTCACAAGGAACATATCCACCAAGTTTAAGCTTAATCTGAGTGACGGTTCTAGAGAAGTCGAAAGTGGCAATAATACACAACAAATCATTAAAAATTGGGGAAAAATTGCAGCGCCACCTGGTGGATAAACTAAGAACTACGAGTCCCTAGGAGTGTTCCTGTGTAATATCAAAGCAATTGGGTGAGCGGTTTCAGAGAAGATTTTTTAAGATTTGAACCAAAAAAATACATTCAAAATCCAAAAATGACTGGAGCATAACCATTTGAACAAACTTGGTAGAGACCCACTGAAGGTACATTGCCACCAAGTTTGAACTCAATCTGGTTGACGGTTTCGGGGAAGTCGAAAATGTGAATTAGCATTAGAATGCCCATTGACTTGCATAGTAATCAATAGGAAAGGAACATTTACCAATAAATACCCGAATTGAAAAAAAAAAAATCGTTAAAAATCAGGAATCCATAGCACTGCTACCTAATACACAACTGTGTTTGACCCATTCACAAGGAACATATCCACCAAGTTTCAACTTAATCTGAGTGATGGTTCTGGAATAGAAGTCGAAAATAGCAAAAACACACAAAAAATCATAATAAAAGTATGTCAGGAATCAACCAGGCAACAAATAAAGCATGCTGTCAGCTGAAATGTATTTAATTGCAAGCAGAGCGGTTATTGATATACATTCGTCCTGCCTGATTTACTGTGAAGTGTGGGCACCCCAGCCATGATATAGTCATACATAGCTTATGTGCCCACTGACTCAACAGTTGCACAATGCACACTAGGCCAGCGCTATCCATTAGCCAAATAGCTAGTGGCTAAAAATGTATGACTTGGCTAATAAAATTCTGCATGCTTCGGCCACATTGATAACGGATATTTCATAATGTACTTATGACGTTCATATCATAACTTACTTAATAGTCAGCTTTATTGTGCATTATTTGAAAATGTAGAGTATATGAATGCTTTTGGCTGCTATAACCAGCATTTGGCTCATGAGTTAAATCCTACTTTAGCCAAATTGGCTATATTTATGAAATCCAAGCGCCAGCCCAGGCACAATGTACCTGATGCCTTAATTAACTGATCTGCACTTAAAGCTGCTGTCACACAGTACCAAATGATGTTGACATTACCAAAGTCATAGTTGAGCGAGCCCAGAGAACCCCTGTCGCTTCTCAGCATATTTGTTAGGAGAGCGGTCGCCAAAGGAATACAAGTCAGGGACATTGTCTGCAACAAGTAAGTGGCTTTTTGCTTAGATTTGAAGAGAAATTGTGTTTCCGATATCGCAGGGCAGATTGTTCCATGGCCAGACGGTATATGAGAGAAATCAGTTACTAAAGCACTGGGTTCTATATTTAATGGGGCAAATAGAGTTAGAATGAAGTGAAGAACGGAGCAGGGAGTTGGTTTATTGCACACATTAGAAAACAAGGATCAACTTAAAATATTTGTGTCTGTGAGCAAGTGATGCACATTTAAGTTCATGGAGTAGTTTAGTGTAAGCCTTGAGCCATCAGTGCATATTTTAGCTGCCTCGAATTGTACGGTTTTCGTAGGGTCGGATGGACCTTCATTGTGGTTGTCAAACAGAACGCAACTGTATTCCAGAATGGGTAGAAAAAAAGCAAAATGAAGTCTGACCAATGCTATGCGGGGAAGTGTGCATTTGAACCTACAAAGAAATACTATGCACTGGCAAGCGTCAATGGTGATGCAAGTGATATGAACAGGTAAGGATAAGTCCCTGCTGAGTATAATGCTCAGATGGGTATGAGTGTTTACTTCAGGAATAGCTGACTGACCAAGATAACTGGTGGATGATGAGGTTTAGCTACTTTTGCTGAGAAAACAAGACAGAGCCTTAACAGCATTCAATATGAGAGAACAAACTGTCTCCAGTTAATAACGACAAAGTTGTGGCATTCAAGTGATCAGGAGGTTCTAAGAGATTTTGAATAACTTCTAGAAGTTTGGTATCAAAGGCAAAGAATCTGACATCACAACTGATGTTATGTAAGAAGAAGAACAGGAGGAGGAGGAGGAGGAGGAGGAGGAGGAGGAGGAGGAGGAGGAGGAGGAAGAGGAGGAGGAAGAAGAGAAGAAGAAGAAGAAGAAGAAGAAGAAGAAGAAGAAGAAGAAGAAGAAGAAGAAGAAGAAGAAGAAGAAGAAGAAGAAGAAGAAGAAGAAGAAGAAGAAGAAGAAGAAGAAGAAGAAGAAGAAGAAGAGATGCCCGGTCGAGTGCTCGCGGCACAGTTCTGGTGCCATTTCGCATCACAGACATCTATCTATCTTTGCACACGATTGTGGCACCTTGACATATTTATGCTTTGATACCCTAAAAATAGATCTTTTTGGTGTATAGTTTACTTTTTTTCTTTACATATGCATAGCTTCTGACTATAGATTTCACTGGAAGCTAATGAATTGAACTCATTGGGTCTGATATGAGCCTTAACGATATTTTGTGACCCCACCTCTCGTCTCACAGCATAATTTTACCAGAATACAAAGAAGTAATGCTCATTCTATATATGTGCAAACGTCGCTACAAAATTATGCACACATATAGTATAGAAAGATCGAGAGATCAAAATATAACAATAAATTTGGATTCGAAAATAAATATACCACTGACGCTTGGCTCTTTGGTTTGACACAGACTATCCAGAACTATAGCAGTCACTGTAAAGTAGTTGTTTGTTGTTCAGATGCATCAAAAGCTTTTAACAGAAAGATATCATTGATCCATGTTCACGGTTTTAATTGGCAGAGGAATACCAGGTGTTATTAAGCTGATGGCATGTTGGTATGAAGAACAAGCTTTTGCATACAGTTGGACTCTATAAGATCCCAAAGGTCCATTGTTTGAAGTGGTGTGCGTCAAGGTAAGGTTGTATCAACGAGGTTATTAAATGTATGTTCCAGTACAAGATTGGTCCAAAGTCAGCTTGGGAGTAGCTTGAATGACGTGTGCATAAATCACTTGCCGCACACAGATTACCTTACCCTCTTGAGCCCATCGACAAGAGGACGACAAAAGCTTCGGGATATTTTTGTTTACGCCGAAGAATTTAACATGTCGTTCAATGCGGAGAAATCCAAGTGTATGTATTATAATTGAAAACTTTTGAAATTATCGAACGTACCATATGTTGCACAAGAGCGACGAAAGTGGTGATTGTGCATGGATTAAGCATGTGCTTCTGGAATTCTAATTGTCAACTATTTACAGCTAATTGTATTATTTTGAGTTTTGGTCGAACTATGATTCAGGAGAGTTGACAAGGCTGTGAATGGCTTACAGGAGTGTCTTCCGGCAGTTCTTCAAGCTTGTACCAGGCTGTGGCAAGGGTAAGAGGTTTACTATGATTAGTGGACCAGCATTTGATTGCATCTTTTCAAGAACATTTCCAGCGTCAAACTGAGGTTGTTGATAAGCAGTAATGGCATGTCGATAGTAGGGCACAGCGACCTCTGTTATACTAATGAACTCAGTACGTTACCGTAGTGACCGCACTGCTACATTTAGTGTTATGAGTAACTTAGTTTTCACAAATCTATATATTATATATTTTCTGGAACATTCGTCTGACGCGTATATCGTACATACATACATACATACATTCATACATACATACATACATACATACATACATACATACATACATACATACATACATACATACATCAGTGTGTCCTGTAACCCTCAAATGGGGGTATATTACCCTTTCAAAACCTTGAAGACCCTCTGAGAAAACTCTAAAGAATCACACGTCTTGTTTATCTAAATGTAAAATCGGTGAAAATCTAGTCTTCTCCCCTGGATTTCCCTTCTTGTGACCCCCTGAAAAATTCCTAACGGAAACACTCTACATACATACATACATACATACATACATACATACATACATACATACATACATCGAAACAGAAACCTATTATGAAAGCTGCGATTAACCTGTACAATTTTCAAACCATATATTATATAATACACGCAATGTGGGTTTCTTTCTCAAGCTCTTTTTCAAGCTGACATAATGGTTGGTGCCGAAGGTTGCTGGTTCGAGACCCCGCCGTTCCATGGTCACAAAGCATATAACTTGAAAATATTTCATTGATCAATTGAAGTTACAAATTACAAGAAACTACTGAAGAGTCAGATTATGAATATGGTCAACCTGTATCAACAAAAATATACATATATCTTTTTTCAACATGAACATAACGCGTCTTAAATTGTACGACTGACGATGCATGTAGTTGGAATGACAAGACTAACAATGTAACGGGGAAGTGCCCTATGTATATAACAAATTTAATGGAATTAGTAATCTTACCAGCACAGCCAAGTTCACCGAACTGTCATTTCTGCATGTGGTAATTAAAGCCATACTGATACATTCGGGTAACCCGTAAGCCACACTGATACATTCGGGTAACCCGTAAGCCACACTGATACATTCGGGTAACCCGTAAGCCACACTGATACATTCAGGTATCCCATAAGCCAAAGTGATACATTCAGGCATCCCACAAGCTATGTTGATAAATCCAGATAACCCACAAGCCATACAGATACATTCAGGTATCACATAAGCCATGACCTAAGTGAATAATTTTACAAACCAGGGACGCACTGACCCTGATGCCTTCATCACTGTCCCAACCCACCACAACAGAAACGCACAAGATGTCACGCTGATTGCAGAACTGAAAAAGGCAAATCAGTCAGTTTAATACTTGGTCTCAAAGTCAGAGAGAAAAAACATCGAATTAAAAGATTTATAACACTGTGTGTATATTTTATATTGGGTGTATACTAAAAGATTCATACCGTGCGTTTATATTCTAACATAACAATCCGGACATAGGCCTATATTTCCCTTACCTCCGCAATAATAAAAATGCTATTGTTCAACTAATGTTATATTGTTTACTTCAATGTATATTCCAATCACGTAAGTCTGTAATAGTCCGGTAAAGGCCACTTCCTTTGCGGCCTTTGCTAAGATGGAATATCCCTGTTAGTTTCGCAATCTTCATTGTTTGACATTCTTATATTCAGCACTTAAAAGGCTTAATATATTAAACAAAATCAATGGCACCCAGCAGCAAGAATGCGCACTTATGCAAATACGTTTACTGATTACATATAGACCATTATCAACTTATTACCTTTCCTCCACATGAGCTCACCAATCAGTGAAAGTCGTCCTTCTTCTGGGGCCATTGTGACGACATGTGGCTGATTTGTAATTACACACAAAAACGCAAACTTCCGCACATTTAAAATTCTTGTCACATAGATTTTAACCCTTTCCCCTTAAACCGGTCAAGGCCGGTTGGTGGTCAAATGTTGTCTGTTTCCACGTTTGGACTAATTTCAACATTAATAAAAAGCAATTTGAGTTAGGAATGTAGGTGAGATCTATCAACATCACATTATCCGCGTTAACAGCTTTTAAAGAGCGGCCAACTGAGTTTTTTTTAATTCAATCTTTAAATTCAAGGATTAACCAACAGGCTGTTCTATGCGACGTGCAGAAAAAATAAGTGTTTTACTAGGCAACAAAATCAACAATTTTTCAGTTTCAAGCAACAAGTGGAAAAATCTCACTCCTGAACGTGACATAAAAACAAACTGACGCCCAGGTAACATGCAGAACAATCCAACAGTCCCAGGTGTAGGAACAATCGGACTGCTCCAGTTAACAAAGAGAACAATTGGACTCTTCCAGGCACAGCCAGACGACAGCAATGAAGATCCACACAAATAAATCAGATTAATATGTAATCAGAAAAGCCAGATAACATCAGAGCATTGGATAATTTCTGTGCTCAAAGGGTAGGCGTGTGTCACAACATTTTAAGGAAGTACCGGGTGATGCTCGCCAGGCATGATGCACCCGCCAAAAATAAAAATTACAATATAGAATCCATTTGCAAACTTAATTAGCAACGTTTACACCATAAACTCAAACGTCTAATTTCGCTTTTGAACTTCAGTAAAGTGCCTGAAATAAAGCCAGATAAATAAACATCAGTGAAAAAATATACAAGTGTAAATAAATCTATTAACAACAGTTCAAAGAACTTGACTAATTACTTAGCAGAGTACGTGGCACTGGGCAAACATCATCTACAGTTACAAAGAATTTGCATAAATGGAGGATTCTTGCTGCCATTTTAAAATTAAATTGGTTTAAAATATGAAGCCTTATAAGTGCTGAATATATGACTGTCAGGCAATGAGCAGTGAAAATAAGGCTACAATAAATTTATTGGCATTTTATGTTACTATCTTTTTTTCTTCATTCTCGGAAATAGCTGTACAAATAATTGATGCAAATCGGGTAATCAATGTTATTGACTAGATATAAGCCCATATCATGTATACAGTTACACGCACAATGTTAAGTCAGAATGCAAACTTATTCAATCAGAGCAAAACTTCATTAAAACGCTAAAATTGTCGTAAATTGGCACTGTGTTCAATGACCAATGCCTGTTGGTGGCCAATTATATCCGGTGCAACCCCATACGACAGATTCTCACTTCCAACCAGTTTGTCATAAGAACACAGGACACGTCGGGCATCTGTCGGCCAGTCAGCAGTTACGGGTTGTGGTCATTGCAACAGCTGCTTTGAAGACCACCTCTAGTGAGAGACCGCATGTCTTTTTCACTCTTTCAACGCTGATAGAAGACCGAGTCAACAGGTTTCCTTGGCGCGCTCTGGGCGCATTGCGCCCAGAGCGCGCCAAGGAAACCTGTTGATCATGGGCATATAATTTGAAATGATCTTCCATCCAAGTTTCATCCAAAATTTTGAGAAAATAATCCCCAAATTAGTAAAATACAATTAGCAGCCGACGTTTACATATTAGTGGGAAACAGCGCCACTAGGTTGGAATGAGTTAAACTGCAGGCAGTGCTGTATAGCAACCTGTCACATTAATGTTGGCATAAACTGGCGACCACTTATACCACATCTGTGCATCTCATGTTGGATTACTTACTTTATGTGTGCAAACACATTCTCATTCTCTCTCTCTCTCTCTTTTTTTTAATTTAAATTAATCCTCAGATACAGTATTATCATTTTTTTGTTCAAAAGTATGCAAATTAGTTTTAATCTTCAATACCAGTATGTAAAAACTATTCTGGATAGAGATGCCATTTCCTAGTCAATACATAGGTTTCTATCATAGGCAAATCTAATTGCATTCAAACAAGAGTTGAGGAATTTCAATTCATGCCAAATTCACAGAAGTTCCCCCACAGTACAAAACTCCTTCCACAAGGAGCTAGTTACTGTTAACATGGAGGTACAATTCTACGCCGTTATGCAACAATTTTGCACACAATAAGTTAGCTTGTGCTACCAGAACTTGTCGCCCAGGCAACTTAATTTCCACAGTACATTTGTAATAAATATAGAAGGTTCTGAATGAAATACAGAGAATATCTGACTGTTCATGTTGAACAGAGCCATAGATAACTGAGCGATCCCACCACAATGCTGCTAGCTTCATGTTGCTATTAAGAGGTCTATAGTGGATAGAAACATTGTGTCTGGAGCTATCTGAGCCCTTATATCTAAAGAGACCACTGCACCTCTGGATAGAAGCCCGCAATGTGATACACCCTGTCAGCAATAGTACTAGTGTTCAGCTGGCTTGACCGATCAAAGTATGTTGACTACCCAGCTCAGACTCAGGCTCAGACAAATATCATTTTATTTTGACAAAATGTGCAAAAGTATTGAGCCACAAACTAGCCCTGTAACAGACAGCAAAAAGATAATGGGAAACGGATATCTGCGACCTGTACCACTGCATTGAAAAACTATGTATTTACCAGTAGCAATTGAACGCGTCATATCGTAACTACACATAAAATAGTACAATATATATTTTGCGTAGACAAATATTTGCACACTCTGGTAATATGTGGAAAAATTATTCGAATATTTATAATAGAATTTCAATTGTGCACACGTATGAAGGTTAGTTAAATTAAGTAGTTTCGGTTTTTTGAGAATGGGTTCTGTTTGTGCCATGTAATTTATATTTGTTGTATTCTTTCTTTTTGTAGCTTATCAGGTCTGTTTGATTTTGACCCCTGGCAAGGATACTATAGCTTAGATCGGGCTACACTAAAGAATTGTAAATTGTCAAAAGTATATTTCCAGGAAGAATATTTTTGTGCTCGTTTAAAAAGCCAATAGTTTGGGGACACTTTTGATTCTATTCCATTTGTATGATTATTGCATATCTGATGTTTGTCAATATATTATAAAATAGCAGCAACTTTGTCTACAAGACATACTGAACATAGCAGGGGAGTATGGGAATAAATGGAGGTTAGAATTTAGTAAGGATAAGAGTAAAGTCATCACTGTTGGGAAAAAATCAGATGGGTATAAAATGGAGAACTGGGCAATTCCAAATTCTAAAAAGTAGACTACTAATGATCGAAATTGAGGAGGTTGACGAGTATGAATACCTAGGCGTCAAGATAAAAGCAATGTAAAGGCATTTTCAGGTATCAGGTGGAGATGATTAAACATGCAGTGAATCGTACGAACGGAATGATAAAAGCTACGGCATGGAACATTTTCAAAAGAACATACACAGCAAGAGTGTTATGGGATACAGTTGCAATACCAGGAATAATATTGAATAATATAAAGAGATTGAGATATCCTGGGAATGGAGAAGGCAAAGAATGAGATAGTGAGAAAATGGATACTGGGAGCACCACCATGTGCAGCAACAGAAGCAGTTCTATGAGAGTTAGGATGGAATAAAATCACAGACAGGATTGCCAAAGCAAAGTTAGAGTACTGGGAGTATCTACAAGCAGTAAATGAAGACTGGTGGTGCAGGACAGTTTGCCATGAGGTGGTAAAGGAACAAACAAGATGGGCCAAAGATAGATAAGTTAGCAGAGAAATATGAATTGAAGGGATATGATGAGGGTGATGATTAGAAATTGTATATAAGTAACACTACTATAGGTGGCTGGAAGGAGTACTGGAGGAGAGAAGTCAGGGAAAAGAGTACATTAAAGGCATACAAGGTATTAGAAAAGTCAAACAAAAGTATGAATTGGGATGGAGGGAAAGGATATAGGCTTCTTTTTCAAAGTAAGACAGGGGTGATCAATCTAGAAAAGATAAAACAGAAGTGGCCAACAAGTAGTAATGGAAAATGATGAGGCAGTGGATCATTGGCTGTTGTGGTGTGATGCATATAGAGAGGTAAGAGAAGATTTTTTTTCAGAAATTGGCTCAAGGAAGACTATAATAACAAGGGTTTAGAACAGTTTTGATGTTTAGAGGAACAGAAACGTGAAGCATGGGTTTTAAGTTTGAAGGATGGCTTATGTGGGAGGCAGAAATGGTTCAAAAAGTGTACAGGACTACCTGGTAGGATGCTGGGAGAAAAGAAATGAAAGGATAGCGTTAGACAGCAATATGATAAATTAGAATTTCATATTACATGGAGGAAAGAGAATGGTGGAGACCTTATCAGGGCTCCCATGGGGTCTCCCATGGGAAATGCTTGAGCCTCAGAGGCGGGGATAGCCGTGGTGGGTGAAAGAAAGTTTTTTTTTTGTTTTTTGTCTTTTTTAGGCCATCTGTGTCACACAGGACCGAGACAGAAGAGCAGAGAGCCAAAGTATTATTATCATCATCATCATTAATATTAGTTTTACATTAATGAGTTAATACTTGGTAAATCTACCTGATACTTCAGGCTGTTCACTCCAAGTCAGCAAGAGCATGAGTTTGGAAGTTTTTGTTCCAGCTTCTAGTATAGAGGCCTGGAAGTAGTACCTGAATGTGACGCTCTATATAGCACATTTGTACCAACACAGTACGAAATCCCAGAGTCGAATGCAAAACATTTCAATATTCCTCGATGATAATGCACATATGGTCACCAGTTATAGAGGCAAACGCTCATTTTGTACAGCTAGTCTTACATAATGAACAATTCAACACATTCTCCAAATTTCCTATTTTGGTGGGCTGTATCACGATCAGTGACTTCGTCTTTTTCATATTCACGTAAGCTTGAAGTCACAAACTGCAGCATATTCAGATGTGTTTGTGTAAGTTCACTTCATTCTATCTTTATACCATGCCTCCTTTGTTTTCTCAAGGGATATATATGTCACCTGCTTACACATATATCCCTGCCTTTATTTCCGTGGCTACATTTCAACACAGGACTGATTTGCTTTGGTGAATACATTTTAAAATGCATTTATATTCATGAAAACAAAGAAGGCATGGTATGAAAAGGATAAGTCCCTTGTTCTCGTGATTTATCTGGAATCCTGCATTTTTAAATCCCTACGCTTCACTCCGGGATTTAAAAAAGCAGGATTCCAGATAAATCCCTTGAACTTGGGATGTATCCTCTTCTTAAAGCCCCCCCCCCCCCGCAGCATACATGCACAGGTGTACAACAGACGGGGGATTCTCACCAGTGACTGCACATGTGCTATTTCGCAGCGTGAAAAGACTTCAGACTTTGTTGCTGAGTTGTTCAAAGAAAGTTGCGGGGAGAAGTCATATTTAACAACTGAAAATCACTGAACATGTCGCGATAAATTTACTCCAACTGACAAACAAGTCATCATCATGTGGCGAATAATGTAGGCAGAATCGAGTTTAAAAAGACTTGTTGAAAACAGCATGTCGATCTATATGTTGTCATCGGGGGTATATCTTTAAGCATTGATAATCACTATCAGTGTGAAATATAAACAAACAAACTGATTCACATTTGCCTCATCACTGTATATTCAACAGCCTTGCCACTGCAAGGTGACTAGACTGCAGGAATACATTGTCTCGGATTCTACAGGAATCTGAATTGTCAAATGTCATTCAACCACTAACGAGGAACTGAAAATGTAGATGGTTATGGCCCCTACTGGCTATCGCCTTAAAGGTCATTGACGGCAGCCTGGCATGACAAAAATTGGTTACATGTGGTTGTTTATCAGGATACAACGTTATACAGATGAAGATTATCTTCAGTATTTGTGTGCCTATGATCAAAGGAATGCCATTATAAGAATCAATACAGTTACAGTGTTGCATTATCTCACCTTAAGGCTATATTTATAACAGGGATTCCAGTATTTGCTTGGTCAGTCTTTAGTCCTCGATACCTTAGCCATGTACAGTTCTACTCACTCAGACAAAAATTTTAAACAACTCGACCGCTCCCTGTGTATCAATAAGGGGGGATGCTGAGATTCTTGAGATCAAAGCATATGTACTTGTAAATCAAGGGGGCTTTACATGCATCAGTTGCAAGAACCCTGCTACTATGTCATTTTCCTTTCAAAGACAACGACGTCTGCAAGTGCCGAGGGCATGTTGCTGTCTGTATAGCCTGTATTTTGACTCCTGCTCTTTTGGAAGCCATCAGTTACTTGTTTGGAGGCAGGCCGTACATGATACATTATGAGAGCTCTCACCCTCTTATGTGTGCATCACTTATGATTTCTGCTATACAAATGTGAGGGGGAACCAATGCTTTTCTCGTTGGTGCAGCCCGTGTACCTTTCAAAAACAATTACAACTGGGGAGCTTTACATTCTTCGTGAAGTATAGGCCTACAGGCTTATACCCGACGATATGGAGTTTAAATTATGAACGAGAACGAGGCCTTGCCAGATCAGAAGCATTCAGTGACAGCTCTGTAATTTTGCTTGCCAAAGTGAAATTATTTCCAAGAACTGTTAATTTGTTCATGTATGTATAATAGATTGAAGTGCTGATCAAGACGGGAACCTAACTATGACCTCAAAATGTTGGCGACAGCTAAGTTATCTTTTTTATTTTGAGTGCATGCTTTCCAATTTCACGCCAAGCACCATATTGACACCAGACAATGGCTTTCTCATAATCATTAATTCCTTGTCTTTTCAGTCTCAGAATTTACGAATCTACTATTTTGTTAATATTTTAATTGCCAAAATCAAAACTAAAATCTGAAGATTAATCCTCATTTTTATTGTACTTTTAGATCTTGTAGAAGTCACTGAGAGAACCATGAAGCTCTCATTCTAAGCACTTATCATTTATGACGGACCAATTCAGATCTATGTGGTTTGTCGATTCAGCTCCTTTTGTCCAAAAGATTCGAGGAAAATCTGACAAAGAATTAATATCAAGCGAAGCTCAGTTTTATGGCAAAGCCAGTGTCAGTGAGCTGTCAGGGCTGGGTTTTGATTTTCTTTGTTAGGGCCTATGTGATTGGATGTGTTCTGATCAGTTGTTGGTTGTGACTGGCCACTAACCAAGCGACCTATGAGAACCAACACCAATAACTTCCCATGGTTTCATTGGTTGGTTGCATTGCTCAGACTTGGCCCAGGAACAAACGCTGTGCCACGTCTATGACCAATAGCTATTGGTTGAATTGAATGAACTTAAATCATTTGAATTAGGTTCTGCATAAAACACGTTCACAAAATTGGGAATAAATAAATCATCAATTGAAATCTGTGCTTTCAGTGATTTGCATGCGCTGTGAATTTTCGTGAACTTGGTGTGCCAGTGAATAGTTGTACACCTCCTTTTCACCTTGTCTAAATGGGGTGGTTCCAGTGTGGAATTCCCAATCCCTTCCTAGTGTTACCGCATACACCCATTACATATTAAATACACGAATACAAACTTCTCCTTTTAAAATTATGAAAGATCCCCCTCTAAAAAAGCCAAAGATCAATTAACAATTTTTTCTGTTACGACCCGGACTAGAAGTTGAACTTCTTGTCTGAGACGTCTCACTCAGACATCTTGGCGAAAGTTAATGTAAATAGATCTACCATAGGCCCGCACCAAAAAGCTAGGTAGAGATGTAAATAGGGCATGCTATAGACTCGTCTCCTTTTTACTGAGGAGGCTTTTCATTGATTGTGTCTTTTGATTTGGGAGTTGCCCTGAAACAAAGAGGTGCAGGTATTTCTCTCACAAGGCTTTCCACATGTATATTTTTTTAGCCTTAGTCAAGTAATCATTCATTGACCACGAAGTTGATTCTTTAGCTCACAGCTACTACTGGTAGATATTTTTGTTGAATATGCATGCACCAAGTGCACGACACGACGGGCAATAGCGAAGCTCGTGGGAGATGGGGGGGGGGGGGGTTAGAACGAAGGTGGATCTATGAAAAAAAATTACTAGAAGTCTCTCGACTCCTGTACATTCATCAATACCAAACAAAGATAATCCCCTTTCCCCATTAGAAAATAGTGATTCAGCCCAATGTATGAGATGCAATCAATTATACTCTGGGACAGAAAATCATATACTGATGTGTGAAAGATGCGAAGGCTGGGAATGCCAAATTTGTCTGAACATGACAGTTGATCATTACAAATGAGTCCAGGCGAGACCCTTGTCTATGCATTATTTTTGTGAAAATCGTGATGTCAGCAGTCAAACAAGATCCTGACATTGAAGACAAATGCCAAATGTACTGCACAAAGCTAGAAGACGGGCTCCTCAAGGTAGAGGAGGCTTTACTCAGTAAAGCAGAAAAAGCAGCAGTGGACAGTCTAAATACTTGAGTAAAAAGAATGGAGGATGATCTTGGTACTCTGGCCAAAGACATTTCTAAAACGAATGAGAGAGCTTCATGAGTAAAACGGAGTCAGAAGAAAACAAAAGAGATCAGAATATCATCATTAGAGGTGTCGCATCGAGTGACTGTTCCAACAGCGCATTAGTGGTTCAGGAACTATAAGCCACCATTGATGTCCACATTTTGAGAGATCAGATAGA
The DNA here is from genome assembly GCA_964020975.1 of Hermodice carunculata. NCBI lineage: Eukaryota > Metazoa > Annelida > Polychaeta > Eunicida > Amphinomidae > Hermodice > Hermodice carunculata. The sequence goes on along the minus strand of OZ026615.1, from coordinate 96,932,495 downwards.
AGTCAGTTGACTGGGAGCAAAAGCTAGGATAGGACCCACCAATACTGATACTAGGGATGAACCAGGGCAGGGTGGAGAACTTGATCCAACTAAAAATGAAGCAGAGAGCAGCGATAGTTTAAGGAATGACAGGAATATCACACAGAGGCCCATAACAGAAAGAATTAGTGGACATTGAGGACAAGAAGAAATGCCCCTAAAATAGGGAAAGTGATAAAAAATACCGTATGCATTCCAATTAGCGCACATATCCAAAAAGCGCACACCCCCACTTTTACTGAATGATCCCCAAGTTACTTACTGTGAAACTGGTGTGGGTTTTCAATGTAACTCTTTTATCACCATGCATGACTAGCTATAAAATCAATCGTTTTCCAATCAAGTACAATTCTTTATCACAAAAAGCATGATGGTTTGTTTGTTGTGTTTTTCCAATGCTCCCCACCGTATCTGCATCTCCGTGTGTACATTGAAAACAAGAACTCCCTCTTTGCCGAGCACTTCCTGTCATATTGCACATGCTCAGTCGCCACTTCCTGTTTAGGTAGCCATGCTGGCTTGCTCACCTGGGATGCCGCAGACCCAGGCATTTAGTTGGCTGAGTGTCACCTCTGTTTACCAATTATTTTTTCTCTATCGACAGAAATAAAGTTTGATATGTATGTTATCATCCTCTGGTGTTTAGGTGAGTCTACAAAATTTATATTAATAGTTTTACCGGCGATTTTACTGATATACACTTATACACTTGAAAGTTATTTAAGCTTCCGTAATGATAGGGACATAAGCTTCCATGAATTGGGTACATACATAGTTTTTGGCAGAGGTGGTGTTTTGATACTAATTAAAGATACATAACACCGAGTCAGGCAAATAGATGTAGATAATGAAACACTAAGGGTCAGCATAAATCCTCACCCTTGAGTGAACTGGATCATGGGGGGGGGGGGGTGCCATCTTCCTCAGGTACATGAGTAATTTATCATAAGAAAGCTACGTCAGTCCATAAACAAAATCGACACTGGGAATCTGATGGGCCATTTTAATTTTAGAAACATACATAGGAACACCATGACAGGTATTCGAGAGTTGAAAAGTTAGTTTATAGACACCAGCAACGATAATCTCCTTACCCAAATTGTAACAGCGCCCACCAGACTGGACAAAATTCTCGATTTAGCTTTTGTGCCAGACACTTGTCCAATTTTAGACTGTTCAGTCTTAGAGGGTTTTTCCAAGAGTGATCATAATGTGGTATGGCTTTCTGTAAATTACCCAGTTCCAGGGATCTTGCCTCAACCTTGCAAGATTTAGTCATACTCACAAGGCAACTGTACTGCTCAAAATCAGAAGCTGCTAGAATATAATTGGGTCGATAACCTCAATCGCAGAAACATAGAAAATAATTACAATTTCTATGTAAACACATATAAGAGATAAGTAGATGAATGCATTGCTAGTAAACTCATTCCTCCAGGGTAAAGGCACAGTCCTCCATGGACCAGATATAGGTCAGTCGAAATGGTTAAACAACAGAAAATAAGCCAGTTCATCAGAGGTTGAGAGTAACGTTTGTATGCAGACAAAATTATCTTTAACCAAAATGTAAATCAGTTAGAGTCTGCAATATAAGAGGTTAAAGACATTATGAAGACAAAGTAGTAGATAGCTTAGAACAAAATCTAAAATTACTTTTGAGCTACACTCGACATCTTACAAGGTCTAGTTCCACTGTAGAGATAATTCAAAATGGAGCACACAAAATAACAGTCAACCATCAGTCAGATTCACTTAAAAAATTAGGGAGAATATACCTTGGGTAAGTCTCTACAAAGTTTGTTCAAATGGTCACGCTCCATTGATTATTTTTTATTTCTCACATGTTCTTTTTTCTTGACTTTTTGCAAAAATTTTAAGACATCTTATACGAAACTGCTCGGCCAGTAGCTTCGAAATTACAATGAATCACTTTTTTTTAACGAATTTTGTGTCTTTTCACTTTTTCCACTTCTCCAAAAGGGCCACTCAGATTGTGCTGAAACCTGGTGGAAATGTACCTTATGGAAGGGTCGAACAAAGTGTTTCAATATGTAGTGATCATGTATATTCCTGATTTTTAACGATTTTTTTTTAAAGTCGGGTATTTGTTGGTTAGTGCATACATTCCTGTTGATTACTGTATGACTCAGTTTTGATTATAATGGAATTTACATGTTGAAATTTCTGCAAAACCATCAGCCAGATCCACTTCAAACTTGGTGATGATGTACCTTTAGTGGATCTCTACCATCTTTTTTCAAATTGCCACGATCCATTCCATTGATTTTTTTTAAAAAAAAATTCACGTATCTTTTATTTAATTGCATCAGGGTACTTCCGGGGACCCTTAGACTTTACTTTGTCCAACAGGTGGTGTTAGAATGTTAAATACCTTTTTTTAAATCAATTTTTGTATGTTTCCGTTATTTTCGACTTCTCCAAAACAGTCTGTTTGTGCTGAAACTTGTTGAAAATGTACATCTTAGAATGGTCAAAACTGTTCCTTTTTTGGTGTTGCTATAGATCCTTGATTATTAACAAGTAGTTTAATTTTCATTCTTGTCATTGAATGCATACGTTCCTAATGATTAAGCCTAAAAAATACTTATTTTTTCTATTTTAGGTTCAAAATATTCCAGGTAGGCAGGTTCTGAAGGATAACACTAGAGTGTGCATCTCTAAAATTGCACATATTTATTCTGCGGTAATTTGTTCGAAATAACTGTTACCACATGTGATTGATTTTCACAGCGTCAAATCTCGTTATTTTGCTTACTTTAGAGGTAATTTACAATCAGCGGTTAGTTTTATTGAAGGCAAAACTATTATAATTAGGAAAAAAAACGCTTCCCATGTGCAAATGAAGTCCGGGCACAAGTCTTGTGACAAGACGGTTCCTTCATCGGTACCAAACGTACAGTGAATATCATTCTGCAGGTCTTGCAATCGCAACAGAAGGCTTCAGAAGAACTAACTGGGTTGTAATCATATGAAAATATCAAAGTTTTACACTTTAACAACATCAAAAGCACCAGATTTGCTGCTTTTACTGTGCCAGGCATCCATGCTTTCACCAACGGCATGTTGTTGAAACCTGGGCGGAAGTGCAGGATGAAGTGATGATCTGGGGGATCTACATGCTCCTATTGGTCCACGTGACTAATCTTAAGCGTTATTTAAATGGGTCATATGGCCATCTGACTACATGAGTCACCATCAGGCAACAGAAACGATCGTCTGAATAACATTTCTACCCTTTGGGACAGCGATGATTGGCATAAATTAGCCACACTGCAGTCACATTTAGCCAATGATAAAGCATTTGACGCATGCAGACGAAGGTGTGAACTTTACAATGATACCAAACATACGGTGTTTACCGGAAGTGATCCAGTCATACGCAGGGCAGAAATGAGTGCAATTTTACCGCTGTTTTGACAATGTACTACTATTGACTTTCGTAATAGTTTCGATTTTCTGACTTTATATGTTGATACGGGAAATCCGGGAGTTGGTTTGTGGTTAGACAGGCAGGTTGGGTGGATTTTTTTTTTCAATCAGCATAAAAAAATTGAGGTCGGGCTGCTCGTGGCCAGGTAGGTCTGGAACGCGGAAACATACATACATGTATATAATTTGTTTTTGCCTCACTATGTAAGTCAATGGGGATTGGAATGGGGATTCGCGTTTTCGACTTCTCTTCAACAAGGGAGGGTCAAAAGACAGACATCCACCTCTCTGGAAGGCAATAACAACTCGCAAAAATTGAGCTATATAAAAACAACTAACGGTTGATTCTCAACATGGCATTTTCTTCTGAGTTCAAAACGAAAACATTTGCCAACAGTTTCTATTTCAAAAGTGTTCAAAATTAACATATGACAAACAGGAAGTTGAAATAAAATGCAACTCTGCTAGTCTTTAAATGCTCATTTACAGTATGTTTTATCTATTTTGTTCTTTCCCGGCTGTATTATGTTACATTTATACTCATCTCGACGTAATTTGTATTTTCCCGAGGAGACAGATGTATATTAGCCAGTGATTTTTTTCTCGGTCTAACTGAAAGAAATAAAGTGTATTACTATTGCTGTTCTTGCTGTTATTATTATTATTGTAATTAGTACTAGTTGTATTATTAGTTGTTGTGTATTTTAACCTAAATGAGACCCCCAAATCAGCTCAGTTGACCACAGCTTAGCCTCGCTTCAACTGATCTGATGGTATCTCGATATGAGTATTTAAGACCATATACTTAACCTCGTAACATTGTTTTATAAAGGGACCATAAAGGAACTATCCCACCTAGTTTGAAGCGAATCTGAGGTACGGTTTTGAAGAATATTACATAACACGTAAATGTGCATAAGTTTTCCTACACTGACTATGCTAGAACATATTATCATTCGTCATATAATTTGAAAAACGTGTTATAAATTAGGAAATGAAGTTATGAGTACATGTCTTTAGCTATGTAAGCCATGACACCATATTAACCAAGTGAAAGATTACATGATTTATGCCAGGATTTCATGTGACGCTATTCTCATGTGCTTCAGTGAAAGCCAGAATTGAATCGGAGCAGCTGCTACTGAGATGAAGAGCCACAACGGTATAAGAAGTGCAATTTGAAGAAAGCCTCCGCTCAATGGGGGCAGCTTAATTAAGAAATTGGATGGGGCTAGCAGACCACCTCATTGGAGTTCTGGTCACGATGCGAGTCAACGCAGTTTGTACTGGTCATTTCCTATACACTGAAAATGACCAACAACCTCGTCAGTTCTCTCAAGTTATAAGTGCTATAAGGGCCATGCCTTGCATGACCAGCACAACGCGACATGTTCTAGCTTGAAAGAGTATGACCACCGTGAAGAAACCCCATGTACCATTTAAACTTAAACGGATCAATGTGTGTGCATCTTGCATTCACTGCCAAGTCAGACAAGAGACGGCAGGCTTGGTTGTCCAAGAGTGTGAAGCCTGTCCTTATACCCCCACTGTAAGGTTGAACTTTCAACACATTAATTAAACTAAGATCACAAGAGTATGAAGCTTGTTCACACCTGAGAGTATAATTGGATCTGGAGCTCATCACTTGAACTGAGATCACAAGATCATGGAGCTTCCCCACATTTGAGCGCATAATTGGATCTGGAGCATATTAGTTGAACGGAGATCACATTAGGTATGGAGCTTCCCTACACCGGAGTGCATTACTGGATCTAAATCACATCCGCCGAACTCAGATCACAAGAACATGAAGCCTTTCCGCGCCCGACTGTATAATAGAATCTTTGCACAAAAATTGAACTTAGGTCACAGGAAAGGCCCCATCCAAAGATAACGGAGAGTTCCCATACCTGACCACACAATGCGATCTCAGGAACACGTCAATCGCACGGGCACCACAAAACAGGATTTGCAGATCTCTTAATTAGGAACGCAATGCTATAATTGTATCGAATAGTTTGTGTGCACTTGTGCTCAAACTTCTGAGAATAATATGTTTAATATCCGCTTATCCAGATGGGTTGACCCTTCATGAACAGCATATCAAATGCCCCGATTTCGTGCCTGCCTTTGGCATGAAAATAAACGCCAGTAAAGCCAGTCAAACTATGATAGGCACAGGTCTCAAATCTTATTTTCAGATTGTGCATTCTCTCGACTCTGGGGAGAGAAGCAAACATGTACATACATAGAAAGTGCATGATTGTCCCAGGCTGGATTTGTTAGCTGCTGTGTTTTATTGGCTTCTGTAACTTAATCAGCACATGCAATCATTCCATCGAGTCAGTTTTGTTTTGCAACATGCAATGCCACAGAAAGAACATATGAAACAGATCACTTCTAGGTAAAACTTGCCGTCCACTAAGTCCCAGTGGAGTGCATTCATTGCATTACGGAGTATTGAGTTCAAGCTACGATTCCGTTAATGCCTAATGTCTCAAGCGGCATATCAAAATGTTATCTGTTGATTTTGGCTGAGCTAAAGTCAGTGACAAATAGGATGCTCCCCCGCTGTTAAAAAGATTGCTAATGGCGAACAAATCCCAGTTCACACCACCAAATTTATCATCACCCACACAGGTGTTACCTACGGAAACCAAGACCTGCAGAAGTAAATTTTCGAGAGATTTTGTTTTATTAATCACAAATTTACACTAAATAAAGTATAATGATCAAAATGATTGGATACACTGAGATATTGTTAATGGCCTGACAGTATTGTATCCCGGAGACACTTGCCACTTGAAGCCACACTTGCCACTTGAAGCCATGCAGGATTACTACCGCCTTTGCTTGTTCAGAGCAAAATCAATGAAAAATTAGGTCTTAACGGTGCTAAAAGCAAATGCTTGTAAACATATATTTACTACTGCTGCAGACAGGAGATTATTCGATTTGAAAGAAAGTTGGTGTTTTTAGACTTGTTGGGAAATGAAAAAAGCGTATAAGATTTTCCTGTCCAATTAGCTGGGCAAAAAAGTATGAAGGGACAGGTGCTGTCTGCACAATTACAACAGAATCGACGCATGTAGTCTATCAATCATTTCAAGGCAAGTCATTGTCAGGTTTGAAATGAAAGTCATGGTAATCGATAAAGCCATAGACCTAATTTAAAAATACGTAGCTTTAAAAAACAAAACACACCAAAACAAAAAACTCCCAATCATTTCCATCGTACTTCAAACCTGGCTACAAATCCAGAATGTTTATCGAACCAACACGGGCATCCAGATCGTAGCTTGCCTAGCACTAAACCACCCTTCAATTCTTCTTTCCAGTTGTTTATTCTTCATTGGATTCTTTTTAACCTGTTGTTTATTTTCTTAGTCTTTGGGACTTTTTGCGGTAACTCGACTTAGACATTTGACGTCTCCCCACTTTTGCAAAAATTAAAATCACGGGCTCGAGTGGGATTTGAACCTGGACGAGTCTGACCGTGTGACCCATATGTCTTGACCATTGCATAATTGGGTTCATTTGAACTAGACGACCAATTTTTGTGTTCTTTGAACAAAGGAAAAGCTATTACTCAACAGGTGCGTTGGAGGTTTAGAGTGCAATGTAGCGTAAAAGATTGTTAAACGTGAAGTTGAAATTCCGTATTAACATTACTCTCCTGAAATTAAGTACAAGCAGAATGGTTTTAAACGGAGACTATAAAGTCGAAGGTCCTTCTCCCGGGGTCCTTCTGTCTTTGTGAATACGAAATCACTCTGCGCTTCCGCGTCTTGGTTTCTGATTAACTCAGACAAAAGAAACCACTCCCACTCGTGATGTTTCCTTATCTTATTGTGCTTTTAAAGAGGCTCTGTCGATAGGATTACAGTCGCGTGCAGGCTGCAAATGGTGTTTCATGTTACAAGCCGTGCTGCCATCTGGAAGGCAAAGAATCAAGAAATGTATGGTCAAGGTCGGGCACATCTTGGCATTGTGGAGATTTAATAGCTAAGACTTCCCTTTTGTCCATTTCCTTTGCTACAAGCGGACTTTTCTGGAAAAGTCGTGTTTCTCAAAAACTCCTCCAGATTATTTTTTTTCTTTCAGATTCCAATGGGGTGCTTGTGACGCCAAGCCATCTGGGTACAGTTGAATTCAGCTCGTCTACCTCCCAGCTTCCATACACTTTATTAAAGCAAAAAAACAATAATTCTGCCAAAAAGTGAATTCGAATGCATGATCTCTGAGTCTCCCGGGCAGCACTTCAACCACTCAGTCACAGTCCTTAATTATCACAAAGGTCAGCAACTCAAGGGTGTCAGGACATCAAGCTTTAACAGTGGACACAAAGGGAGATTCGGATTTTCGCTTCTTTTCACAATTTAAAATTGAGTCTATTCATGTAAGTCATGACAATGAAATGATGGTACATATGCAATAGAGTCTAAGCGTCCAGATGGCCAGTTGTGCATCTCTAGGTTATGCCTACCTTACAGTGCTGCCACTGCCTAATTAGAAAAAAAATTATCGAATTTAACTTTAAAAAAGTATAAATTTTCAAAAAAAGTGTAAAAAAAGTATAAATCTGCAGCAACTCACAGGTATTGCAGCAAAATTATACTGTAACAAGAGGGCTGTGTTAACAGCCCTTGCTCAGCTGACATAGATTCATCACATTTGTGGCTCTGTAAACTTGGGATAGGATCAAGGTCACCCATGTGCTGAGTAGGTCTGACTTATATGGAAGAACACTAACATGTGCAACACCAAAGTCCCAGTTCAAGTACTTCTCAAGTTATAGCACTGAAGATTAAAATAAATGTATGTTCCACTGTGACCTAAGAAATGAGATCAAGGTCACTCATGTACAGTCTAAGCATGACCTTCATAGAGAAAATTAACATGTGCAACATCAAGGTCCTAGCTTACTCAAAATAGATCTTAAGTTATCAAGTAAACAGTAAATTTCATATCAGTTGTCCAGTGACCTTGGGTCACTCAGGTACTGAGTGTGGCCCTCAAAGAGGATATCCGATGACCCTGTAAAACATGAAAGTAGAACTAATAGTTCTCAACTTATCATCTGAAGAGTTAAATAAACCTAAGTGACCCTGTGACCTTGACAATGAAGTCAAGGTCACCCATGTACTGTGTAACTCCGTCTGTCATGCCTTCAAGTCTTCCTATGCAATTTTGAAGTGTTCCTATACAACTTTGAATCAATTGGCCAAGTGGTTTTGGAGAAGATTTTTTTTTTAGATTTGGCAAAAAAAAAAAAAAAAAGAATGAACCAAAAACTCATAAAAAATCCAAAAATCACTGGAGCATGACCATTTAACAAACTTAGCAGGGACCCACCCAGGGTACATCCCCACCGAGTTTGAAGTGAATCTGATGAGTGGTTTTGGAGAAAAGGTCCAAAATGTGAATTACCATGCAATGCCCATTCACTTACAGGTATTGCAGCAAAACTATACTGTAACAAGAGCGACGCCCTTGTACCTTTTGACTGCTATAATCAATAGCACTGTATGCATTAACTGACAAGTGCCCGCATTGAAAAATTCATTGAAAATCAAGGATTCATAGTGTGAAGTTCTCACACGAAGATTGTCGCTTTGAAAACTTGATAAGTTTATTAATTCCACAGTCCATCCATAATGTATCACTTACAATTCCTGATCGTTCCCATGGCACAATATTGCCTGGATGACGAAACTCACAGCCAGCCTCTTTTGACTTCATAATTTCAACAACGCAGATTTTTACTACCACTATTTAATAATCTATATAAATTGTATATAAAAAAGACTTTGCATGCTTCACATGTTTGTCACGTGCATGATTTGCATATAATTTGGAAATGTTCATTGGCCGAAAGTTCGGACATGCTAATGCTGACCTTCCCCTTGTACCTTTTGACTGCTGCATCATTTAGGTCGTCCTATTTTCTGGTCAATATTACTGTGCCAGACTCTACGACAGACAACACTATCACTGATCTTTCAAATGATGACACTGTGCACTTACCCGAGATCACATCATTATTAAATAACAGCGGCCTTGGCCTGATGAAACTCAAGATACACACAGATGGCCCAAGCATAAGCAGTCAGTTCTAAATGTCACAATGCATAAGATTTTATACTTGTTCTTGGACACCTCAAATCACTGTAAAAATTATAAATCACTGGGAAATTAAAAAGAATTTTTAAAATCTTTACAACAGCGTCCTACCTTGTGAACTCCTTTGTTTTGGCCCTTCTAAAAGGAATATTTCCACCGAGTTCCAGCATAATCCGAGTGACAGTTTTGGAGAAGTCGAAACTAGCAAAAACACATTTTTAAAAAAAAATCACTGCGCCACCTGTTGAACAAATTAACATCTAAGGGTCCCCGGAAGTCTCCCTGAGCAATTTTGAAGCAATTGGCCAAGCGGTTTTGGAGATTTTTTTTAAAGATTTGCACCCCCCCCCCCAAAAAAAAAGTTCACAAAAAATCAAAAAATCAATGGACCATCACCATTTATACAAACTTGCTAGGAACCCAGGTACATTTCCACCAAGTTTGCGGTAAATCTCGCCAGTGACTTTGAAGAAGTTGAAAATGGGAATTGTGGAAACCGACAGACGGATGATGGATGCCTGACCACCACATAAGCTCAGCTTAGTTGCTTGTAATGAACAAAGAACAGACTTCCATGCTGAGTTGTACCACTTAAAGTGCATTTTTGGCTGTGTCTGATGGGAACCAGGACCTTGGCTCTACATCAGGTATCTCTGTACTATGGTCCAGATCCTCATGATGACTGACACCAAAACATGCAAGGTTTCCGTTAACCCCAAATGGGAATATATTACCCTTTCATATCATGAAATACCCCCTCAGCAAAATTTAAAGGGTCCGAACTTCCTATATTTTCTTTGTTAACTTTGCAGAGGATAGCAAAAAAAATTTTTAACTCTCTTTCAGGTTCGGACCCTTTGAAAAAATTCCAAACAGAAACACTTACATGGACCCAGGGTTGTCATTCAGTGGGAAGATGGTTCATCATTCTTGTTAACCAGACACTCAGAAAGGCAGTGAGAATGCTTAAAAACACTACCCTTAATATCTAACTGAATGCCAATCAAAAGTTCACAAATTTGTCTAAAAAAGTATAAAAAAAAGTATTTTAGAGAAAAAATGTAAAAATTAAGTATAAAAAAGTAAAACAGTCAAAATAAAGCATCATACTTTTAAAAAAGTATAATTTGGCAGCACTGAGCTTACCTGGATGAAGTCTTAAGCTGAGCTTCAGCCATACGGGTGGGTTGCATGAGTCGGGCTCAAAATTCAAATTTGACTCTTAGGCCTAGACATAACCCTTGGCTCTCTTCTGAGCCAGGGTATGCGCAGGTCATAAGCTTAGCTTCTGTTACGCAAGGAGCTCGTTATGCATTCAAGCTCAGTCAGTTTGTATGTAATGTAGGCTACCCTTCAGACTGCAGGTCAAAATGGCAGCATTTTTAATCTGTGAGAACAAGTCGAGCTTGCATGGACGTTGCAGCGGAGGCAAGCAATTATACGTGACCAAAGCAACCCATTCATTGAGTACAATAAGGGACAATTTATCGCCAGATTTTGCATGAGCAAGACAGGAGTGGTATTTCTCTTGGAGAGGATTGGTAACCAACTGGACAATGATCACAATACAACTGCTTGTGTACCACCTCTCATACAAGTTGCAGTTACCCTGCGTTTTTGTGCTTCAAGCTCGAATTTGAAAGTCACCGGTGACTGGTTTGGCATTGACATATCAACTGTAAGTAGAGTAGCAGCCAAGGTAACCAGGGAAATTGCATCCTTACGTGGCCACTTCATATTTTTCCTGATGCAGATGAAACAGTGGGAGTACAAAGAAGGTTCCATGAAACTGCAGGGATACCAGGAGTTGCGGGTGCAATTGACTGCACCCACATTTCCATTCAGTCAGCAGGGGGTGACCAAGGTGAACTGTACAGAAATAGGAAAGTCTTTTTTTCTGTCAATGTCCAGGCTATTGGGGATTCTGAGTACATGATTAGGAATATTGTGGCAAGATGGCCAGGGAGCACCCACGATAGTAGGATCTTTGACAATTCCCACATTTGTGCCAGGCCTGGAATTAAAATTTGGTGACAGTTTCCCTAGCTTTATCCTTTTTGGCAATGTTTCGTCCATCATTTCGTTTTTCCTCTATGTTTTCATCCCTTTCAAACAGCTCCAAAATTGTTGATTTTTTTTCTAATTCCGAAAATTTCCACTCTTCCCCATGTTGACTTTTTGTGGTTTCAGTTCATGAGCATGTGTGTAGTTTGTACAACAAAATATTGTCAAAATGCTGAACTATTTTTGCTCACTGCAACTGAAGTCAAGTCCATGGAAATTGTTTCTTTCCAATTGTGCCTGATGTAAATGGGTCAAGAAACAGATAGAAAGACTTATTGGCAGATGAACTTTCAGTTCAATGCTTTAAGTTAGGTCATAAGCTATGAAGTATGATGTCACAAGTCATGCCTGATCGGACACTCTGCAACTGAAATGAGACTAGTTTAAGCCTCGCTTAAGACCCGCCTACACTATCCCAGTTTTACTGTATAGGCCTGGCCCACGTGGGCTGTAGAGACACAACTGGTCATTATGATGTATCTAAAAATCTACTCACCTTCGGCTAGTAGTATGTTTTTTCAAAGGCAGACGCTACGGACGTTAATTACTGCTGTTTGGTGCATTCTCGGAGTTGTTTGGTTTTTTTAATTATTAATTTTCAAATTTTATTTATTTATTTATTTATTTTTGTAAAGGACAACACAAAGGTATCTGTTGGAGTGATAAATACCAGTATCAATTATCATGATGTGGATAGTGTGTTTATTTTCAACATTGTTGTGTTTGTGTCTTTTTGTTCAAATCCACTTCCTGGAAGTCATTACCCTATTCCACTGTCCGAACTCTTTACTCTCCATAAGCTAACATGTCATTGTCTAACCTATATATGTATATATATGGAAGTACTATTGTCCACATTGAACACGTTCTTCTGTAGAATTTTGACATATGCTGTATATAAGCCCAAATAAATTAAAGGGTCTTCAGCGTGTAACTACTCAGAACACGTTTTATAACACTCTTTTGCTGCGGCTTATGTTATCATCATCATCATCATTATTATTATAATTATCAATTATCTTTTCAGAATTTACTAACAAGTACAAATAGCCTATTTCAAATATATACTGACTTACTTTGGAGTACTTTCTAAACAATCTTGCTGCAGACTGCCCAATGTGATACCTAATATGTTCTACAGAAATGTCTGCAGATTATTTTGTGTCATGTATGTTGTCTGGTGATATAAAATAATTTGTTTGGACCGCAAAAGTTGTTACTGTGTCTAATAGTGAGCCAACCATTGTTGTACGACTCCAAACCATCGCACACAGTGGACCCAACAGAAAATTGCGATACTTTCATTTTTTCCTTGTTTATGAAGATTACCTGACTCTTCAACAGGTGTTTCTCCAATGGCATCAAACACAAATACAACAACTTGGGTAATTATATTTAAATTTTTTGTCTTGTTTATGCGGATTAACTGCCATTTGAACAGGTGTTCCCCACAGACAGCAAACGCAAATACAAAAAAGGTAATCATATTTAAAACATTTTATGTGCTTGTCCAAGCGCACTGTCAACATATTGAAAGAGTGCTACTTCACACTCAATTAATTTGAAGCCAAGTTATTTAGATATGGGTGTGGGGGTGCAACAGTCGAAAGAAATTTTGTGGTTGATCTGTAACACACAGATACCGCTTCTGTTAATCCACATTGCATTGCAGTATAATATTAGGCTGTTCATGTATCTTTTTCTTATTAAAACTTACTTTAAGGTGACCACGTCTTTATCTTACATCATAGTACACATCAGGTTGCCTGGTCAGATGTGTATTTTATACTAAAACACACACCAGGCTGATCAGATATTTATTTCTAAAACGTGTATTAGGCTGGCCATGTCTATATTTTATATTAAAACCTTTATCAGGGCGGTCAGGTCTTTTTATATCAAATCATATATCACGCTGGCCTGGTCTTTATTTTATATCGAAGCACATATCACGTCGCCTGGTCGTGTCTTTTTTAATGTTGAAACATGTAAAAGTCTAGTTAGGTCTTTGGTTTATATGAAAGAATTCATCATCAGGTGGGTTAAATCTTTTCTGTTGCCACACCGTGATCTTTACCTACCAAACACGATGTATAGAATTTAATTGCGTGATCCGACGGGCCCAGAATGATGGAATATAATCAAATATCAGAAAGTGAATTGTTTGCCTCTTCGAAAGTCGACCCACATATATCGTTAAAATATTCATGACCGCCTGTAGCTGTTCCCGTTACGTCAACCCCAGTTGCGCAGGCAACCTTAGCACAGATATTGACAAGGCCAACTGACAACATTAGTTCCTACAATAGTCAACTGTCTGCATTTGTGGGTGAGCCGCAGCTTGGGGTATAAATGGATCCCTCGTGATTTACTCAGACCCGTTTGGGATCCACTTTTCAGTCCTTGGACCAGACCATCCGATGGATGAAGCACACAAGCACCAGACTTCGTTATCAAAAGTTTAGGTACCTTATCGAATGAAGATGTATGAGGACAAGCAAATCAAGCTGAAAATTGTTCATTATAGAAGGGAACATCACGGAATGGCGCTGGCTAGCTTCCATTTCATCATGTCTTATTTTTTCTTACAACCTCCTGTTTCAGAACTTCCGTACTCTATTTACACCAACAGGATTGTGGCAGCTCTGCACTCCGCTCACCTTGTATGAAAGGACCAGAACGGCTCTTTAACCTTGGGGATAAGACCACTGTCTCCCATGTTCATTCCCAACTGATCCTTGACGAGGACCATCATCTAAGTTATTACCAAAACACTAGCTCCACTAAAATGACCCTGTCACCATGGGAATTTGATCAATGTCGTTCTTTTGCTGTCTCAATTTGACCCTAATAGTAAGCTATGATTAAATGCAACATTCAAGTCCTTGCTCACGTACTTCTTTGGGTTACCATCGTAAAATAAAACGCACTATGACCTTGGCGATAACGCTAAGGATTACCCAGATGCACTCCTAAAATCTTATACAAGATCATCTAAATACTCTTACAGTGGGGTTTTAAATGCATGTATACTTGTGTCACGGCATTAACATGATCATCACTGAATACACGATAAGGCTATAAACAATTTGAATCGCAGTATTAAAGCCCTTGCTCTACTCGGAGTGACGGACAAAATGGTGTGCGGATAATTTGTTATACTAATAAATAAATAATGGTAGACTTGACTACACTTTTGACATATAATGAGTAATTTTACATTGACCTCAGCCTGTGAAAGTAACAGTATACATACATACAAAACTATTGTGTAAAATATGTAAAACAAATGAATGACAGCAACATGTGGCACGTCATATCATACATAGCAGGTTGAGTAATTTGGCTTTGGATCTTAACAACATGTTCCATACTTTTAAACGTTGGTCAATAGAGCTATAGTCAGCAAGGTTTATCAGGAGAAATGTAGAGGACTATCGGTATTAATTTACTTGGAAATACAGAGTAATTTAGTCATTATTCCTTTTCTCGGAAGAAATGCCAAGAAAATTCCCTGTCTTTTCCTCATCGCAGAATTTCTCAGCTAAAATGCTGAGAACTGCCCAGATACCTTTATCTTTCATACCTACCCCCCAGCATTTATCGGCGAAAATATCGAAAAACGCCGAGGCAAGAATAAGAGGAGAACAGACCTCGGCATTTCTCGGCGTTTTTGCCCAGAAATGCTGAGGTCCATTCACTGCCCATTCCTACCTCTGTATTTCTCAGTGTTTTCGCCGAAAAACGGTGAGACCCTTTCCCTGTCCATTCCTACCTCGGCATTTCTAGGCAAAAATGCCGAAAAGGGCCAATGTCATTTGCCTGCCCTGTCTTACCACGGCATTTTTGCCGAGAAACACCGAAAACAATATTTAACTTCGGCAAAATGCTGAGATATTAGTCCTAGTGCTTTTATTAGGGCTACTAATGCATCACCAGGGCAAATCGATAGCGTACATATAGGAGAAAACAAGACATATTCATAATGGACCTAGTAGTGCCTGAAATTCCTTGTCGGCTGACACATCTTTTAGATTCTCTGGCACATGGCATACTTCCGCACCACCCAACAGCTTCCCTTACTACAAGTCAAAGTTGAGTGATGTTCGGATCACGGACGACCACCCACACTACGAGCTAAACTGATTGACGAGTCAGCTGAGCTAAAAATTGTTTTCGCACTGCCAAATTGACTTCGGTTTTTCTGCAGTTGCATTTTTGCTGTTGTTAGGTGCATGTGTTTATATTCAGTTTGAACGTAATACTTGTATCTGACTACATGTTCTATTACTCTAAATGAGTGCATTGCACTGATTAACTATTGCTCTGAATGAACGTATTAATTATCATGTGTGACAAATAGGTCAGAATTGACCTTGATGGTTGTCAATAGAGTTACTTACTTAGTAGTTACTTGTCTTATGAATTAACCTGCTCTAGGTTTCATATGCGTCAGGTTCATTTGTCATTTGACATTTCCCAACATGCACGTCGTACTATTATTATTCCTCATGCAGCACTGAGGCGAGTTGACACTGTACATGTAGGAGAACACGTAACATGTTTATGATTGCCCCTACAGTGTCTGAAATTTCTTGTCGGCTGACACACCTTTCAGAAACTCTGGAGCACGGCATACATCTACGCCATCCGACAACTTTGGTCTTGGTTACTGCAGGCGAGACTTGAGTGACCTACAAACTGAAAGGACCACATGCAATGTCCGTCCTATTTACCCTTCTAAATCACCCAAACATGTACTTGTAGTTGGTGTTATGTCTGTTTCTGTTTCATCAAGCTGAAGATATGTATGTATGTATGCATGCATGCATGTATGTATGTATGTATGTATGTATGTATGTATGTATGTATGTATGTGTGTGTGCGTGTGTATGTATATATATATATATAAAGATAAAGACATATACTCCCCCCCCCCGAAAAAAAAAAAACAACATAAACTGTTCATGACCAGAACATGGCTCTGGAGTCAAAAATTGTTTGGACACTGGTTGGCAGCAAATGTGCACATTGTGAGTGCTGTAACGGAACAAAGGGGGTTTTGCGTCAATGATTCCCATTTATTAGGCCGGATCCGTCAGCATTTCAAATCAAACTTTCTTTCCTGCAATAAAATCAGGGAAGGTTTTTCTCAAAAGAATGGCATGATAAGAAGCTGACCCATTTTCAGTTGAACTTTATCACAACATATCATTCAACACCAAAAAGACATATACATATAACATATGGTCATAATACCACAAATAACCAGACAAAGTAAGAAGAACGAAAGTTTATTGAGCAAGCAGAAACGCTAAAAAATAAGATAAACACACACACCAAATAAATGTACAAGAAATTGTAAAAAGGAACTTTCCCATAATATTATATACATCTGCCAGACTGACAGCGAATGCGTCACATCTTATTAGTTCAATTTTACACAGAAATGCATGCAGGCTTATCCACATCGTCAGTTGCACTGAATATCAAATTAATGATGTCAACTGCGGGCCCACAAACAAAATGAGGATGCCAACCTGTCAAGGTTTGTTTGTTATTAATTTTGTTTTGTTTGTTTTGTACGCGTTCTTTTCTTTGTATGACATCAAATGCGAGGACCATGTAACTTTCAATCATGTATGTTAATGGAAAAAAACCTTGAACATGTAAATGCACTATATGAAATGGTCCCACATTTTGGACTCTTATGATCGATTATGGCACCAAGATTACAGAATTGTTACACAAGCAATGCAATTTAATGTCCTGAAGCGAACAGAAGTTCTGTAATCTGAGTAATAGCTTGGGAGGCCAAATAGGTGTGTCGAGATCCTGAAAGGTAATGACTTTGCTTCACAGTATTGGGCTGCTGACGTATTTTACCCATCCATTATATCACTCACTGTTTAATTGTTTAATAATATGTTTAATTCATAACGTGTGCCAAAAACCTACACAGTTGTCTTCACAAGAGATTTTTCTGAACGTTGTCTACATCTTACTGTATTATTATTATTATTATTATTATTATTATTATTATTATTATTATTATTATTATTATTATTATTATTATTATTATTATTATTATTATTATTATTATTATTATTATTATTATTATTATCTTCGTGTTCCTGTGACATAAATCGGGAGAGGAACTCGCAAAAGCCTGTGGCTTATATTCCAATCCCTTTTCTTTATGAAATAAAATACGTTTAAAACAAAAACATAAATCCTCACGTCTGGTAGGTCCATGTAGCCAAGTGTTTCTATCTGAGTCTGCTTCTTCATCGATTTTCTCAGTGCTGAAATGTAGGGCCTGCAGCAGAAGACTGAGTGGGCTTTCTGCACGACATTTGCTTTGATTTATTTGTTCCTCTTATGTTACCTGGTTATGTTTTCCTTAGAATACCATACTTCATTCTTGTCAACGCGATTTAAAAAGTGTCCAAAAAGAAATAATGAGCAGGAGGAGGAGCCCTAGCAACTCTCCCCCGTTTGGCAGGTGTCCTCCACTTTTCGATCATACTTTGCCCGACTTTCAAGGAAAACACTGCCAATCGAAGATAGACCATTCCCTGTGTTGAAATTTAATTCACACAAGTTGATGTGTGTGTGTAATTACAGCTCTGGTTATTATAATTGTCCATTTGGTTGGTATGGGAGCATGAGCTTTGGTATTTTAGAGCAAGGTGGCTCAAAATGAGGGGGGGGGGGGTCCTTGTATAACCCATTAGATGTGAGCAGCCACAAGTTTCTAATTATGAATTCGTAAATATCACCCTCAAAATTGTTACTAGACATTCAGTTCCTGTACAGCCAATCAGAGAACAGGATTCTCACACACACCCTCTAATTATAAATTCATAAATATCAACCTGAATTTGGATGCCACAAGGTTGACATTTATGAATTTATAATAAGAGGGGGGGGGGGGGGTCTGTCGGAATCCTGTTCTCTGATTGGCCGTACAGGAACTGAATGCCTAGTAACCAGGGGTGATAGGATCATGAACCTGGCTCTCTTTTGTCCAAATTTAAAAGTATTGGACGATATCTGGGTGATGCTGGCTACCCTGCATGAGCTGGGGATCTGCATTCTATAGCCTATGCCTATTATTTACACCGAATGGAAATATAAAGGTTATCACATGGTTGTGGCTGTATTACCCCTGTGTCACTGTCAGCCCTTCGCAGCCTTTGGTCTCGTGACGATACGGGTGCTCCGGGGCTGATACAGGGGGTGATACAGCTACAACTATGTGATAACCTATAAATATTACTATCCGGTCTTAATACAGTCCTGGTTCTCATTCATGTGTAATGGATTGATATGAGTGCAATGGGTGTGATAGGCCTATTTTAGGAAAAATAGGGTCAAAATGAGGCTTGATATCAAGCACGTGCTTTTTTTCTGTATACCCAATCACAGATAAAAAACCACCCTCAAAATGGTTGCTATAGCAACTATTCTCAACAACCAATCAGAGATGTAAGAAAGTTCCCTAATTATAATAAATATCGCCATGAAAATGGCTGCCAGCAAAGAGGACAGAGTGCTA
This sequence comes from Hermodice carunculata, assembly GCA_964020975.1. Classification (NCBI taxonomy): domain Eukaryota; kingdom Metazoa; phylum Annelida; class Polychaeta; order Eunicida; family Amphinomidae; genus Hermodice; species Hermodice carunculata. The sequence goes on along the minus strand of OZ026615.1, from coordinate 96,913,258 downwards.
AATTCTATTGGCAACAGAATTTTGAAGTTGAACATCTCACTCAGAAAAGTTATGACAGCACTCCCCACCCCACCCCCACCCCCCAAAAATGGGCCTCATTGTTTTGTTCGCCTTATTGAGAGAATAAACCACGACGGGACACAATTATCAGGAATTTGATGGCTCCGGCCTTGGACTGGCAAATCAAATTCCTGATAATTCCACCCCGCCTTTGTATTTTCGGTTGTTCACACTTTTCGGATTTTTTTTTTTTTTTTTTTTTTTAGTAACGGAAGTATAAGAGACAGACCTAGTGTTTCAAATATGTACAAAGTCTTTAATGCAAAATATGCTGATGTGTGCCGTTTGGCAAAATTCTGTAACATTATTATGAAAAAAAAAAAATAATTGAGGGCAGAGCCGTCTTGAATTGTATTAATTGTATTCCCTTACTCCGAAAGGTGCCCTTGAAAAAATAAAGTACATTGTCATTGCGCTACATTTTATGCAACAGTACTTAATGGTTACAATAAAAGACATAAAAATACAATGCATACGAGTGTCGTTTTGTTAGTTTTCACATTCCTTTATTGCTGTTTTGTTTCTTTCATTGCTAAATCCCTTACGTTCCTCGACCGGCGAAATGATTAGGCCTACGTCATATATTTGACTTTCATGCTGATCGAAGTGTGCGCTGTGGTCTCTGTAGGCCTACGGGTTTGCGTTTTTATCGATCTAATTAGCCGTGTTAGCATCAGAATGAACCACAACGGGGCGAATTATCAGGAATTCGATGGCCCCGGTCCGCCAGGCCCGGAATTGTCAGGAATTTGATGTCCTCGGTCCGTCAGGCCCTCGCCGGGGCCTGCAAAGGTGATAATTCCGTCCTGTTGTGCTTCATTTAGAATAGATTTATCTAAACGTGTCGTGCATTACAAATTTTATTATTTGTCGCGGAATGGAAATATAAAGATTACCACATGGTTGTTGTAGCTGTATTCGTCACGAGACCGAAAGTGACGATACGGGTGCTCGGGGCTGATACAGCTACAACTATATGATAACCTATTAATGTATATATATATATATATATATATATATATATATATATATATATATATATATATATATATATATATATATATATATATATATACACATACATATATACATATATAGCAGCTTTATTTAACGGTAGTAAATTATTAGTATTATTTGGAATATATATACAGTTATGTCTTGCGTGGTTTTGGGGCAGAATTGTAATCCTCAGACCATATGGTGGGCAGTTGTTCTGTTTATGGGAGGTTGAAAAATGCCCATAAACCATGTTTTCCCTAAATTCAATGTGGTACCTAGGAGGTTTCAGAAATGTACAAATTAGTAAATCTGCCCCGACATTATGGGAAGCTATATATATATATATATATATATATATATATATATATATATATATATATATATATATATATATATATATATATATATATATATATATAATTTCTTGCAAACTGTGATATTGTTGGCGTGTGTCATAGCAACATAGGTTTCCTAGCTGTTGCATTCGAGTTTGCATTTAAAGAACAAATGTTATTATCCTCTCCAAAATCTTTGAACATTGTGAGAACTTGCCGTTAGAATCGGTGTTGTGTCACCTTTTATGATTGCCTTGAAATTTCTGAAAAATAGAGGTGCGCAAGTTCAAATTTTCCTTTTTCTGCCAAACCTTGCCTCTTGTGACATTGACTTTTCAGTTACGATGGATAGTTTTAATTGCCTAGATATCATCATAGATATATATGTATTCATATAATTTTTCTATCATTTTATGTTTGTAATATGTATCTTTATTCTTTCATTCGTGTATACATGTAGGATATCCACCTCAATGAATTATAATTAAGCTACCATGCTTGGACGTTTTGGTCCCACTCTTTGGCCTATCTACATTGTATATCGCATTCGAGAAGTTATTAATGATCATGTTGTTTTCTTTCCTGGTGGCACCAGCACTCCATCACCTTCGTGTTGCTTTGAATCATGAAGCCTCTTATTGAATCATGGGCCAAATCATGATTTAGATTAATTGATATAAATTTGTATTTGGTCTAAATCAGTAAATACAAAAAAAAAAAAATAATAATAATAATAATCATCGCAGTCACGATACTTTCTATGATGATGCAAAATGAATTACACAGATATCGCTGCAATAAAACAGAGTACTGTACAAGAATGCAATGACAACAGTCAACACTAAGGCCGAAATGTTCTACCTGTCAAACACTTGTTCCTCTGCAGAAATCGCTGTCGATATTTTCTCAGTGCTCGGACCTTTTCCCTCTCTTGGGGTCCTTCGATGGCCGAGAAAATCGACGCTCCTATCACAAGAAACAATATATAGAAGGCCAGAAGCACCAACAAGCGAATGGTACTCTTGCTTAGCGTAAGACGCATGGTCCGACGGCTGTCAAATTATAATCCTGTGTAATTATTTCAAAATAAAATTGTCGGGGCACGTATGCGTATTCGGTTCCACAGCGAAACCACCAACACAAACAGGTCCCCTAGAACGCCTCACATCAACGCATAACAATGCGAAGCCGTCGCACAAATTAGTTCTATGATGAACGCAATATGTATGTATCAATTTGTCTCAGAACAAGAAGAAATAATATAATTTTAAAACTTAATTGTATGCTTTTTTTGTTAAAGAGTCACAAATAGCAAATGCATGATAAAACAAAGCTATCTGTTTTCAGCGGAAGAATATAAAACAAGGACTTCTTTCCATGCAAATACAGTGTATCTCAGGCTGGCGGTGGCTTCGAAACGGCAGTTGAGCGAAGTGTATGGTAATCTTCCACGTTTGGTTTGTTCTGTAATGATCGTAAGGCAGCTTACCATAGTCTTTTTAGGGTCGCCATTCTTAGGTCACATTTTTGTGACTAAACAAGACTTTTGAAATGGTCATACTCGTTTTGTCCGCGGGCAGTGCAGTATAATCATATTATCGCTCATGTAAGCCCACCGTCTCGCACATTTGAAACCCAGTTTGTGACAAGCGTGTTAGCTGAACAACATCCTTCACATTAATGAAATACATTCAATAGTCAAATATTGTCCTCACAAGTATTGCTGGATTGTATTTGTGTCTTTTTGCCCAGAACCACTTCCTAGTAGTCATTACCCTATTCTGCAGTCCGAACTCTTTACTCTCCATAAGCTAACCTGTCCCTGTCTAAGCTATATACAAATGGAATTATTATTGTCCATATTGCACACGTTCCTTTGTAAAATTTTGACATAGGCTGTATCAGCCCAAATAAATTAAAGGGTCTTCAGTGGGTAACTACTCAACATGTTTCGGAGCCTTATACCCGTACATGTCTCTGAGTAGCAGCTCCTTGTCTAAGCTAAATATTCAGCAAAGACAGCCCACATAATAAAGAATAAATATGAACGTGGCAAGTGATGAATTAGCTAAGTATGTGAAGTTTTGCTTATAAATGCAGAGCTTCATTATGAAAGAAGAATACCTGTCAAACAAACCATAATTACAAAATTATAGTACAGGTTCAGATAAGAACAATTTGACTTACCCCTGAACCAATATGTACCCTTTCTAGCTGGACATCTTATCATAGTTAAACCATCCAGCAGTGTATAACTGAAGTGGAAACAAGCTGGGGCAGTATATTCAGTCCCAGTGATAGTAAAATAAACAGTTGCAGCTAGACCACCTGTACAGACCAAGGGAAATCCTAACAAGGACTTCAACAATGGACATCCTGCACTAGAAATGTAAAACAAACTCTATGAGTGACACCTACCCCTCAAACAATTAGGCTCAACCTAGCCCCAAGGGACCTCCCCTCGCTCTGTTAAGCTTGCGGGTGGGTCCCAACTCGACTCCCCTTCAGCCAGGTAGTTGACCCTTCTAACCGAGATATCTCCCGTACTACGGCATACCCCAACGAAATCCACCCACCGTTTTATTCCTTAGGGTGGTGGCGCGCCGGGCGCTATATAATCGGATATGTTAGAGCAATATAATATGCGATATTCCATGCATTTACACGCTAACCGGAGAATTCGTCTGTTTTTGCCGGCCATGACGGTTGACCAGTTATGCATCTACGCATGCGTGACAGGAAAAATGCGAATATCAACAGACCGCCGTATGTGAGGCGCGCCACATCAAGGATGAACGGAGGAGATTCTTCACCTAAAGCGGGCAACTGCTTTATAAAGTGCAGGCAGCGGAATTATATCGCCGTGAATATATTAACGTAGTGTGAATAAAAAACTATCACAATGTCTGGCAGACATATAACAAATATTAACAGGTAATTTGGATACAATACAAAATTCAGTATTAAAAAATACGATGGAAAAAGGTACAGAGTTTCGGATATATCCTAAGTTGAATATTGACAGTATTCTTCAGGATACAAGTATTGCTTTTAATTCCTACTGTATGAAATGGGAAAAGAAAGAAAAATTGAATTTCAGAAATTTGAGGGATAGTTATCAAACTTGAAAAGAGTCTTTAGAAATAGAATTTATCGTTACAAATCCCACATAAAGGATTTCAGTACGGTAAATTTAAAGCAGGTTAAGGTTTCAAAAGCAGTCAAAGAACTACAAGAAATTTAAGATTTATAATCACTACCATTGATAAGGCAGATAACAAATTTTGGGATCATCTGCAAAAGATATTATCTGGATGTTTAGAAAAATGTACTTGGCATAAACAATATTTCAGACATATGAGGAAATGGTGTATACAAATTACACAAACAATCCATTGATAATTTGATAGACACAATATCAAAATTTCTGAAGAGGACTCTATTCCACTCTTGTTCTGGATACCCAGATTAAATACAAACCCTTTTAAGTCAAGATTCATAGCTGTTGCTTCCAAATGAACAACAAAACAACTATCGAAAGAAGTAACCCTGTGTTTGACTGCAATTAGGAATCTTTCCATAAATGCTGTCATGCAGTTTCCAGAAACTGTGAAATAAATTGCTCTTGAAGTATTAACAATTCTCCCGAGTTTGTATCTAAAATCAAAGATTCAAAAGCAAAAAATATCAAACGTTTTATTTCAGCATTAATCACAAAACTGTTTGAACATAATGGTAAACCATACATAAATATTATTCAAAGAAAACATATTCGTCACATAATGAATATTAAAAAATTAACGTTAAATCTCATACTGTTGAATCTTTGATACATGCAATAAAATTTCTTTTGGATAATACTTTTGTTCAATTTGGACCATTGGTTTTTCAAGAAATAAACTACATGCCAATGGGTAGCACCTGCTCCCCGTTATACTTGCTGATTTATATTTATATTTAACCTGGCTTGAATTTAAGTATATGAATAAATTGATGAGAAAGGACTCTCGGATGGCTTCAAAATTATCAAACAACGCAAGGAATATTGATGACATTGTTTGTGTAAATGTACGAAATTTACATAATTTATTCAACGATATGAATTGTGAACTGTCTCATGTAGCCAAGTGGTTCAAATCAAACAAGTTAACTTTTAATATTTCAAAAACCAATTATATGTTATTTCATACTCACAGGAAAATCAATGCCGCTGATTCTCTCAATTGATGGTAAACAGATAAACCTTATTTCTCATGTAAAATTTCTAGGTGTGATTTTAGATACCATGTATGATTGGAAACAACATGTAGTTTATACAAGTAGTAAATTTGCAAAACCCATAGGCATCATTGTAAAAGTTCAACCCTTCTTATTGAAAATAGGTTCTTCTCAATATGTATTACACTTTTGCGTATCCATATCTGTCTTATTGTAACATTGTTTGGGGAAGCACTAATGACAGTACACTTGAAAAGCTGAATGTATTAGAGGCGAATTATTCGTATCATAACCTTCTCACAAATACAGAACTTCAATGAAAGCATTATTCAATAACCAGCAAATTTTGACTCTACAACAGATTAATATTTTTCAAACAGGTGTTTTTATGTATCAACACACTAAGGGAAAATCTCCAGATGCCTGCTTACAAATGTTTGCACAGAACAGTTCGATCCATAATTATTATACACAACAATGTCAGAATTTACATGTAATAAGATGCCGAACAAAAGTTAAACAGTTTCTATAAAATATAATGGTGTGAAAATTTGGAATGACATTCCACCACTCATTAAAAACAAGTTATCATACGTTCAAAAGTCAATTAAAATTGAATTTACTGTCACTATGATCGATCGATCCGTACTATATCCTCTTGTGTCTGTGTTTGTTTATGTGTTTGTTTGTTTTACTATTAGGAAGTTAATCTATGTACAGTGTTATGTAACTAACGAATTTGATATATATATATATATATATATATATATATATATATATATATATATATATATATATATATATGTATGTATTCTGATATTGCATCAGTGTTCCGTAATGTAAATGTACTAATTTTATCATAACGGAGATTCTATAAGCATGTTTATGCTTCTTTCCCTCCTGCCAATATTTGTGTTATATATTGTACATATTGTGATTTTATTGGGTTGTTTGGCGAATAAACAAATCAAATCAAATCAAGAAAGATTACATTTTCGTAACATTTTCTTAACTTAAATGCCAGTGACTTCCATTTTTTCTAACATGCCTCAGTACATATTTACTCAATGTCAAATATTACTCCAATTTGACAGTATTTACTCATTTGTCACAAATTTGCTATATTATGTTGAAATATTAACTCAGGGTTGTCAGCAAAATAGAGCTTTATTGTTTGGAGACTTTCAAAGTGAGGAGTAGGTGTCATCATTGGTTTGTTTTACCTTTCTGGTGCAGGATGTTTATTGTTGCAGTGTTTGTTGGGATTTCCCTTTTTTGTCATGGGTCCACATTTATTATATAAAACAACTAAAAAATTGTAAATTATCACTGCATTACCCCTTTAAAGTCAAGAGAACGCGATCAAAATTTGACATTTCTTAACCAGATGTCAAGTACAATTATGCAAGCTTGTAACTGTTGTAGACCACTGCTTGCTACCGATAGCCCCGGGGGGGGGGGGGGGGGGTAATTATGTTCAGGGTGGCATAGTGGGGGTGGTGTACCCTAATGCCTGTAGTGCACATAATTTTTTTAAGACAGACCCATTCTATTCATCCATTCACATTACTTAAAATTTATCATATTTTTTTTTATCATAAAGTGACATTTGCTTTGGTGTAACTAAACCGAATTTTAAAATTAATCTCTATTCTCAGCTTCCCGCTCTATTGCCAAAACATATCACAATAGTGATTTCACCACTTAAAAGTCTCCTGAAAGGCCAACTGAGGAGATGGAACAATGTTGGTGCTAAAATCGCTGCAATTATGGGAGGCTCTTCCTACTTGTACTTCTGGGACAGACTTTAAAGGAGAAAAGTATCATTACATTTCAAGTAAATCAAGCAATCCTTTTTTACATTTCCACCTCTCGTTTTGACATGTGTAAAACTAAAAGAAATTATTTCCTGGCAATCCTCAATCTGATTTTTTTTTTCTTTTTGCAGGGCTGGGTTTGGGGTGTACACTGTCTTCTATTCCTACATTTGTTACATATAAATTGAGTCTTGAAGAAAGACCTGGGTGGCAGTTTTCCTGGGAAAACTTTCCCAAAATAACTGGAGGAAGTTAGTGAGGTTACAGAATACCTTGAATATCCACCTGTCTTCTTGTGAAATCCCCCCCCTCCCCCCCCCTCCCCCCCCCCCCCCGTTGATGCACACAAAACCCCATTTCGATTTTATGAGTAATTACACTAGATTCCATTTTCTTAAATTTAAGATTCCTTAAGTGATTATTTACACTCTTTACCCATGTCAAAGTCTTCAGCAAACCACTATACGTATTTACAGAGATAAAACACCACAAATACGCTGCACACGTTTGGAAAATACAACTCCTCCGTTCATCCTTGTTGTGGCGCGCCTCACATACGGCGGTCTGTTGATATTCGCATTTTTCCTGTCACGCATGCGTAGATGCATAACTGGTCAACCGTCATGGCCGGCAAAAACAGACGAATTCTCCGGTTAGCGTGTAAATGCATGGAATATCGCATATTATATTGCTCTAACATATCCGATTATATAGCGCCCGGCGCGCCACCACCCTAAGGAATAAAATGGTGGGTGGATTTCGTTGGGGTATGCCGTAGTACGGGAGATATCTCGGTTAGAAGGGTCAACTACCTGGCTGAAGCGGAGTCGAGTTGGGACCCACCCGCAAGCTTAACAGAGCGAGGGGAGGTCCCTAGGGGCTAGGCTCAACCCTGAGTCAATGTATCAACGTAATGTGTCAGGTTTGTGACATTTGAGAAAATACTGTCAATTTTCAGTAAGTTTTTAAAAATTGAGTACATGTGCATTTAGGCATGTCAGAAAAGAATGAAAGTCATTAGCATTTATGCCAAAAACATGATATTAAAACAATTTTTCTTCCCTACAGGATTTAAAGTACAATTAGGCAAGTTTATAACTGTTGTCAGCAGCTGCTTGCTACCTATAGCCCCTGGGGGTTTGAACTAGCAGAAAACAAGCCTAAAATGTCTGAAAGGTGAACATTAAAACAGATTGATGCCAAAAGATAAAGTTAAGTAGCAAACCAGACAAGTCTAAAAACTGTAAATTACTGTAGCCAAACTTTCTAATAATCTTTGGATATTAACAGCAAAATTATAGGGCAAGTCAGAAAAGAAAGAAAGTCATTTGTATTTAAGTCAAGAGAATGCAATGAAAATATACTATTTCTTAACCAGATATCAAGTACAATTAGGCAAGCTTGTAACTGTCATCAGTAGCTGCTTGTTACTTATAGCCCCTGGGGGTTTGACGTAACAGAAAACAAGCTAGCATAAAATGTCTGAAAGGTGAACATTATAACAGAATGATGCCAAAAGATCAAATTAAGTAGCAAAACAGGCAAGTCTAAAATCTCTAAAATTATTGAAGCTAAATCACTGGTGAGAGCACCAGAAAATCATTGTCAAAAATATCTTTATACATGTATGTTGATGTTCAGATGGACATCAAAGTAAACTTCACATAGGCCTAAGTTGAAATAAAGAGCCATGTGCAGTGTAGATTCATCATGACTTCCTAACTGATAAGTGACCATCTCCAATTCCAGCACTACAACCGAGTTCTTCATCCTGAGTTTGAATGTATGTGTTATGTGTGCTAGACTTAACAGTGGTTGATACATCTGAGAAAAAAAGTCAACAAAATAAATTGTAGAGGTAATAATGATTACCATGAGCATTGTAACATACAACATATTTCTCCAATATATCTTAAAATGCATACTCACACACACACAAATTGGCTTTACATGTCAGACTCAGAGTTGTCCCAAAGTAAAGTAATAAATGCTTTACTTTTATGGTCACGCTCAAAGGTCAATTACTCTGTATTATCCTGCTCAATTTATTCAATATTCAAAATATTTTATTATCCATCATTATTCTCAACAAACAAGATATTTAATATTTCATATCAGTATTTGCTTTTAACTGAACTTGCTGGCATCCAGTAACATATTCCATGTAGCACCATCATCATGTCGCTCACACTGTATACGTACTGCAACAGGCTTTTAAATTGTTGTGGGCGATAATTCAAGTCATTGCGGTCATCCAAGTTTGAAAAACGCTATTAAAAACAGAGATAATTTGAGCTTGAGGGACTCGGTTATATTTTTTCGGCAATGTACTGGAAACAGTGAAAATGTTTTCATTCATTTTGCTGATATTTCATTCAACTCTTGTCAACTTTTTATCAGTTGTTTCTGACCCGATGTCACATTTTTGGTCACGATTTGAAGTGAAATTTAAATAATCTTTGATCGGCAGTCAGTCAGCTATTTCTGTACACAATGACGGGTCGAAAAGTTTGCCAAAAGTTATCATAGGCATTTATTATTGATAATCCTACACTATGGTAGAGAATAAACTTAATCTTGACCAAAAATGACGAAATTTTGCTTTGTGCCAGCATGATGTTGCAGCAAGGTGCGTCCAGCTTCTCCGTGGAACAAAGCAGACTTCCGCCAGAGGTCTGTTTGCGGCCGGGTGGGTAAATTATTTTATGGCTCTTGTCAGAGATGCAGGCTCGTTGCCTGTCTTGCGCAGCAACAATCGTCGTTTACGATTGCTATCTCAGACAGTGGTAGTCAAGCTGGGCACAGCAGTGTATTATTAAATAATTCCGATACTGCTATGCGTTAAATATTATCTAATGAGACGAGAAACCTTGTTTAATATCTTTTTTTAAGCGAAAAGTTGGTCCGATCGATCGGACCACAAGACTACAGCCCTGTGTAAACACCTGCTGCCTCGACACATATAATATATATATGTTAAAAGATTTGTCACTATCCACTCTCTCGATATCTGCCTGATGATTGAGTTGTCAGATGTATTTAGCCCACTATATTTCTCGCAAATGGTCACGATTCCAAATGAGCCACTCTTTGGTGACCGGAAATGACCCCCCGCGTACAGATTCAATGTTGTCCGTCGTTCTGGTTGGTCATCAGGGAATTTGTATTTTCCTTTACTTACCAGCTTTATTTTAATCGCTATATTGTATACACATCCATAATAAAATAAACAAAAATACAAATTTATTCACTGTAATTAGTGACCCAGTACCAGATAACAGTGGATGTTAATCATCTGCTTTGTCTACCATATGGGTATGGTAGCCACCCCACTGCCAATAAACACATAAAAGGTTAACCTGGACCCCACATTGTATCTGACCTGGCCTCTTGTCTTCTAGGGGTATGGAGGTATCTTTCCTCTAGAGCAGTGTTTCTGTCATGGCAGGTGAACTAGTGCATCCACTAACTGATAACTGGTCATTAGCTCAAGTGGGTCATAATTTGGAGTCGATACTTTTAGAAATAATTTGTCACCTAGGGTATGTTCAGGCTCCATGCTGATTTGATGACAGGCTCCAGATTTATATTGTCAAATGTACACATGTATAGCCAAACACATCGCATCTGTGATGTCTGCAAGTAAAATGTTCCACGCAAAATGTACAAGCAGGGTTCATACACACCTTTAAAACTCTTGACTTTCATTTCCCATTGTCAAGGCCTGGAAGGTCCTTGAAGTTTGATTCTGTAGTAAATATTTTGTTAACACTCATGAATTTTCCTTTTCAGTCATCCACCGATGCTGCAATGATGTATCAAAATTCCATCAGAGTTCCTTGAATTTGGCAATTTTGTCCTGCAAAGTGCTTTAAAAGTCTTTTAAATTTTAAAACTACTGATGTGTGTATACCCTGTGTAGCAAGGATACCAGATATGTTTACTAACATCGTACCTGAAAGTTTCTTTCCTTTTTGGGTGTCTGGGCCAATGAAAATTTTAATTTTGCTGGCTTGTGAGTCAGTGTTTTTACCACAGCTGTCTTGTCAGTCAGCTCAGGTCATGTGGTGGGTCTTTGTAGTCCATCCATCATCCACAGTTGACATTTTGGACTTCTCCAAAACCATCAGCCAGATTCATTTCAAACTTGGTGGGAATGTACCGGGGGGGGGGGGGGGGGGGGGGGGGGGTCTCTACTAAATTGTTCAAATGATCATATTTGCTGCAATGATTCATTGATTTTATGTGAATTCTTTTATTCATTTTGGGCAACTACTCATAAAATCTTCTCGGAAATCACTGCTCAATTGCTTCAAAATAACATAGAGAAATTTCTGGAATCCCTGGACCTAATTTGTTTTCCAGGTGATAATTTTTTTTTTTTTTTTTTTTTTTTTTTGTGGTGGTGATGTTTTTATTTTTTGAAAATTTGTATGTGATGTAGCTCTTCTTGACTTCTTCAAAACTGTTGCTCAGATTGTTTTGAAACTTAGTGGAAGTGTAGCTTGTGGAAGTGTCGCTTGTGGAAGTGCCAAACAAACTTGTTTACCAGACTGTGGTGTTGCTATATTTCCCTGATTTGTTACAATTTTTTTCAATTCAGATACTTTTAGGTTAATGCACTCATTTGTATTGATTACTTAGTAGTAGTTGGGATTGCAATGCCAGATCACATTTTTGACCTCCTCAAAGCTGTTAGCCAGATTCACTTAAAACTTGGTGGAGATGTACCTTGTGTGGGTCTGTAGGAAGTTTGTTCAAATGGCCAAACTCCAATGATTTTTGTATTTTAATTAATTCTTTTTGGCAAACTCTTTATAAAATCTCCAAATGCCTGTGGTCAGTTGTTTCAAACTTGCATAGGCACTTCTGGGGGACCGACAGACTTCATTTATTCAACAGGTGGTAATACAGCGGATTCCTGAGTTTTTAATGAATTTTTCTTCAATTCAGGTGTGTGGCAGTTGATGCATACATTCCCTTTGATTGCTGTGTAATTCAATGGGGATTGTAATGGTAATTCACATTTTTGACTTTTCCAAAAGCATAAATAGTCTGATTCACATCAAGCTTTGTTGGGATGTACTTTAGGTGTCTCAATATTGCGTTTTTTTTTCAAATGGTTTTGCTCCAGTGATTTTTCCCTTTTTTATGAATGTTCAGTTTTTGGTAAATCTGTGACAATGTTCTTTGAAAGTGTCTGGCCAATTTCACAGGCACACATCTTGGTTCCCCTAGACCTGAACTTTTTTAGACAGGTGATGCTCTAACTTTGTATCTTTATGAATTCTAACTATTTTTGACTTTCTCAAAATGCATGTAGGACTCCCCTCAAGCTTAATGGGAATGCAGCTGGACTTATTTTGCGCAGTGTGTTCACTACATGGGTAGATTTACATGTTGGCATTGTTACTACACGTATAGGAATATCAGCAACTGTGACCTATTGGCTTATGTGTGTCGTGGTAATGGTGGATCCTAAACCTATGCTTTCTCTGGTAAAAACTACTATGAATACACCTATTGGGATTCTTCTGGTGTTATTGATTTTAACCTTCAAAGGTCAAACTTACATCTTGGCTTATATAATATCTCGGTAATGGTGGGTCCTTGGCCCGTGGTTATTATTAAGCACTAATAAGAAATTGCATATCTATAGGGTTTTTTGTGTTGTTAATTTCAAACAAACATACTGACTTTCAACTTGGTAATGGTGGATTCTATCACTTTTCATGTCGAAAAAGATAACTCCAAGATTTTGATATTGCAAACAATATTAACATTGATGATAGTCTCACAGAAAGTGACCCTGATATCATTTTGAAGGACAGAAAACCTCTTAGTATGCAACTATGCAATGCCAGCTGAGCACAGGACTGTCAGAGTCCTGTAGTTTTATAAACTTTTGTATGTTTTTACTACTTTTGACTTCTTAAAAATGATATCTCAGATTGTGCTGAAACTAGACGGAATTATACCTTGTGAAAGGGTCATACAAAATTGTTCACTAGGTGGTGATGCTGTGGTTCCCTGATTTTTAACAAAATTTTTAGGGTACTTGTTGGTCGATGCATGCATTCCCATTGATTACAATGTAAGTCAATGGGGACTGCAATTTGGTACATTTAATTCATATTTTTGACTTCTCCAAAACCATCATTCAGATTGAATTAAAACTTGGTGGAAATATACTTTGGGTGGGTTGCTACTGAGTTCAAATGTTCATGTTCCTTTGATTTTGGGATTTTTTTTACATGAATTGTTTTGTTCATTTTTTTTTTCCTTTGACAAAATCTTAAAAAATATTCTCTTAAACCACTTGGCCAATTGCTTTGGAAAATAGCTTGGCCTGAATTCTTTTTTTTTTGTTAGAATCTTTAAAAAAAAATTCTCTTGGACCACTTTGCCAATTGCTTTAGAAAATAGCTGGGGCAATTGCTTCAAAACAGGAATACTGCTGGGCAATCCCTAGATTTAGAGTGGGTCTCATTATGGATTGAATTTCAAGGTCAGCCGAGGAAAGGCTATTCGCAAAGCCCTCTTGTTAATGTTACACTTTATCTCAGAGTATTTCATTGAGAAGGGGATAAAGCCAGTTAAAAAAGGCACCTTAAAGTTTGAAAAATCAGGAAAAGGAAAAATGTCAGTTGGGGCTACATAATGTACATTGGTACACAAGTAACTGATTCTGCATGCTGTTTCAAAATTACTACTCTTAAGTGAAATTCCTGTTGTAAAGTGGAAAATTCCATGTTCATAACTTGAATGTTGAGACAAATTCAAAAAATAATGTTTTGGGACACTTAGCCTGTTTAAATTATTGTGCCTTGTTGCTGCTGATACTTCCAAAGCGCAAGATAAGTTAAAGATGTGCTTACTTTGATATTTTCCATGTACCACATCAAAGATGGTGTTTATTGGAATCTGAATAGCATAAACAGAATCTGTTGTTCAAAGATTGTTTCAGAATGTTTCAAATTCATCAGAAAAATGGTACCACTTGATTTTTAGAGATGCCAGTTTTCTTCATAAGTTAAGAGAATTCAACATTGTGCATGACTAATTGTGAAAAAAAAAAACATGTGCATAAGTTATATAAAATCATTGAAAAAGTGCCGTCAATGGCAAATTTACATTATGTGCATTCTTACTGCAGTAAAACCTGTTTTGAGAGACTGACCCCAGAGCATGCTAAAAAGTGGTCATCACATC